>CAOLHI010004420.1:0-119038 GCA_948474755.1 Ctenosaura bakeri | reverse complement strand
TAATATTTTTCCTCACATGTTGCTGCACAGATCCTGGCTAGTCCTCTAGTCTAAAGGTAGTCGGGGGGGGGGCAGTGATTTGAGTGTTGGACTAGATTGTTGGGAGACAAGGGTTCAAATGCCCATTTGGCCCTGGAAACTCACTGAGTAACCTTGGGCAAATCATACTCTCTCAGCCTTAGAGGAAGGCAATGGCAAACCTCTGAAGAAGTCTTGCAAAGAAAACCATGATAGGGTCACCAGAAGTCAGAAGCAACTTGAAAGCATGAAGCAATAACAATATTAATTGAGAAAAATAATTCTTTGGAAGTACATTCACTTTAACTGTAGATATTCTCCCAATCCTGGAAAAAAATATGAACTATAATGGTCAACTAACCAACTGACACATCTTTTATTATTCAGTTCTGTTATTGCTTCTATATGTTTGTCTGACCATACACCCAAACTCTACTCTACCATACTCTACAGTATGTAATACTGTAAGATTTCCATTTTACATTGCATTGCCTTGACAGCTTATCTTTAGTTCGATTTGTCATGTTAATTCCATCTGGACAGATTTTGCAGAGTTTACCTTCTATCCTGAAACAACTATATTTGGCTTGTTCAGTGTGTGTACCACCTGCATAACTTTTTCTGGCTCTATAAATACTTCTGCATACATTACAACTTCAGATATTTTGAAAGGCCATCTAGAAACCCTTTGGTAGATATTTGTTCTCTGAAGCAATTCCATGGAGATGCAAAGGCTAAAGCCCTCTTCAGGCATTCTTTTTGCATGTAAGCTCTACCAATGAGAAGAGTGGGGATAAGCACACTGACTGCCTTCTTTGCCATTCTTGTTGACCATTGTTGGTGGAGGGTGACTGTCAACAGAGGAGAGTTTCTTGTATCCATGGAGGCTATCTCAACCCTGGAAGATCAGGATTCTAAATCTCATAAATAACTTCCAAAGAAATAATAGTGAGGGAAGAGAGTTGTGTTCATCCCAGCCACCCTCCTTGCATGGAGAGCTTACATACAATGAGAACCCCTGAATAGGGTTTTCTAAAGTGAAAAACCACAGTGATTACGTATATCACTTGGACCATATGCAGTCATTGCTTCTTTTAATCTGTCTCTCTCATGCCATACTGGTCTTGATATGTACATTTATCTCTTGATTCCTTATTTATTTTATCTCAGACACCTTGCTTTTACTCCATGTCATGACTAAGGGAGAAGCTTGGCTATGCTAGCTGAAGGACTCTACAAGTTGTAGTGCAAAACTTGTCCAAGCTGTATGTAATCCAAAAATCCAAACATCTCTAGGCATCTCTAGGCCAGTATTCTTCCTTGTTCTAGGGGTGTATGTAGTAGGTCTATAGCATGATGAAGTCTAATTCCAAAAGTGGATCCCCACCCTCTTCTTTGCCAAGTATGAGGGAGGGATAGAAGAGCCAAAACTGGAATAGCATGTGGTGTTCAGATTCTTTTCATTATTTTAGGAGAAAATCAATAAATTGAAAGCCAAGGAGGCCAAGCTAGAGACAGAGAAGTGGAAGCTAAAGGAAGTCCTGGAAGCAGCAGAGGGTCGGGCCACCAAACTGGAGCTGAGCCGGAGGGCTTTGGAAGGAGAGCTGCAGCGGGCCCAGCTCAGCCTGACTGAGAGGGACACAGAGATCCACTCTCTGCAGGAACAGATCAGGGTGCTTCACTGCCAGCTGGGAGATGGGGAGAGCAAGACTGCACTGCTACAGCAGGAGCTTGATCACTTGACACACTCTCTGGCTAGGACAGAGGGCACTGAAAGCCACCTAAAAGACCGGGTGCAGAGTTTGTCTCAGGCACTGTCTGAGGCTACTACAGGCTCTTCCTCGCTGCAAGAGAATATCTCCCAACTCCAAAAGGCCCTGACTGCTGCAGAGCAAGACCGCCGGCTGCTCCAGGTAGTAAAATCCATCTGCTTCCGATGTTCAGCCACTGTTTGTTTCCATGTGTGAAAACAGCATCTGCCTATCCCAAGCTAAACAACATGCACATTATTGTAAATAGTGTTGTGCTTACTCAGACATCAGAGAAGTTACTTTTTGGATTACATCTCCCAGAACACTCTGGGAATGCAGGAAGTTGTAGATCAAAAGAGTACCTTTGTGCAGACCAGCCCCAACCTCCTGATTCCAGTAGCTACCAGCTCCTCTCTTATGCTCACTTTGTGTTACAGATTGGAGGGGGTACTCAAATATTAAACATGAACAAAAATTAAAGGCCACATGTGGCAATAATTTTTGCGCATTCTGCATATATGTGCATGTGTGGTGTTATAGGGTAACACAGCAATATATCTTGGAAGACTCACCTCCATTAGATGTTGTACTAATATTTTCTTTCACTTGGGTCCTCAGAGGTTTCTATAGACCATATTCCTATCCAGTTCCCCAACACCTGAGAAGTTAGAAACTGAAAACCAATAGAAAGGGTTAGTTTTTGCTGGTTTCAAAGCATTATGGAAGCTGAGGCTGAAGTGAAATGGCTAGCATCTGTATCCATATTCAGTTAGGTAAGATTGTACAACCCTACTTGAAGGCATGGCAGATGTTCAGCATTCTGATTAGCCAGCATGAACTGTCGGTCTGTGTTGGAAGAACTTTCAGATGTATCTTGTCTCTCAACAACCTAGACACTGTAGGTAACCCTGAACTACATGGATCAGTTGTCTGATTCAGTATACGTGCCCAATCTTTTTCTGGATATGTATCACCACTTTTCAGCATTCTTGCAATCCAGATCCTTTCTTTCAACAGGTCACAACTGACACTACATTATAGAAAGGGTGTGCTGTTTTACTATGAACCATAGAAAGGGAGTCCATACCTAGTAGTGTCAACCCATTTTGTTTCTAAGGGTTTCTCTCTCTTTTGCCAGGATCGCTTAGACTCCATGCGGCAGGCATTGTCGGACAGCAAGAGGCAGAACCACAGCTTAACTGACACGGTTCATTTGCTGCAAGTTCAGCTAGGTGAGATGGAGCTGAGATGCAGGAACCTTGAAGAACAGGTGGAACATCTCCAAGAAGTAAGTAATTATAAGAGTGGAGGATGGTTGTAGACTTACTGTGGACTCCACATAACACTTGTGATCATGTTGACTGGGGTGACTTGTTTGGGAGTGCATGAGCTATCAGTGTTCAGAAGTGGTCAAATTCCCCTCCCTGTGCCCATGCAGTTTTATAATTCTCCTTTAATGGCAATGAATATTCTTGAGTGAATTGTTTCCTTCTAGTCATTTGGACAGGCAAGACTTTCAACCAATCACTTTTTTCTGTTGCTCCCCCAGGCATGTCAGGAAGCTCAGCTTTCCTTCCCCCACTCCTGGGCAGGAAGAATTTGACTCTAGTTCAAGTCCTAGAAGGTCAGTGATCCCCTAGGGGCTGCACTAGAATCACAGAATAATACAGTTGGAAGAGACCACGGGAGCCATTGAGTCCAATCACCTACTATGCAGAAACACACATCAAAGCACTCCCAACAGATGACCATCCAGCCTCTATTTAAAAACCTCCAAAGAAGGAGAATCCACCACACTCTGAGGCAGCATATTCTACTGCTGGACAGCTCTGACCATCAGGGAGTTCTTCCTAAAGTTTAGATGGAATCTTTTCTTGTAGTTTGAATCCATTGCTTCTTGTCCTAGTTTCTGAAGCATGTCTCTTCTTAACGTTCTCTTGTGCAGACTAGACATACCCAGCTCCCTAAGCTTCTCCTCGTAGGGCATCTTTTCCAGACTCTCCACCATTTTGGTTGCCCTCCTCTGGACATGTTCCAGCTTGCATAGGGAACCTCTCCATTATATATTCTGTGGTGCTGGCCGGAAGCCAGAGAACAGAGGCCCAGGTTCCAGATGGGTTAAACAACGTAACAACTTAGAAAGATAGGCAGCTCTCCTTTTCTCAGAAACTGGGCACAGGGCATGCCCCTTCACGTTTGTATTCCTAACCATCTCACTTGACTGTGGAGATGACAGAGCATCCTCCACCATTTTCCTCAATGGCAAAACTTCGACAGATCTAAATATCAGCCCCAGAAGTAATGATACCAGTTTGCACAAATTCTATGCAAATTGGCTCAATCTACCATAGTCCATTTTTTGTTATACATGATAAAGAAGGCTATCTAATAGAGCTTATTTGGATTGCCCATCATTTATTCCTTTCATCTCTAAGGCCTCACAAATCTGAAAAACATGTGCTGATATTGCAAGCCATCAAACCACCATCCTGACATGGGAATCACTGAGAAAGCATCATATTCAAGAATGCTACTCAATATTTTTCATCATGTCCAAAAAGAACAGTCAGTTTGAGGTGATTTTGGAACAACTAACATGAAAAAAAAATTTGTTTGGGGGAAAAAATCAGAATGGAGGCATTTTGTGCCATCCTGGAAGCCTCGGGATCTGTCAAATTCATGGCCTCCCCAGATTTGATGGAGGTGTATCTTTATACACCAGTCTAACTTCTCCAGAGTCAGTCTCTCTGATTTGTGTACCAGAGAGGACATTTCCAGTTACAAGTCTTTTGGACTATCCTCTTTTCCCATTGTGTTCACCAAGTTGAGGATGATTCTGATGGCCCACTTGTGCAAACAACAAATCTGTATCTACTCTTGTAGGCAATTTGCTTATCCACTTTCTCTTTAGGGAAAGGAAAAGCCACCTATTTCCATTCACATAGCTTCAGCATTTGCAGATAGTTGTAGATAATATCGTTGATACTATTTCTCTGCCACCAGAAAAGATAGAAAAAAAATCATCAGATTGTCAGAAAAGTCCTGATTCTCCCACACTCAGACATCCTGATTCTGACTCAAATATCCACTACAGACAGTATACTCTCGATGAGATTTACTCAAGCCTATTGCAGTTGCTACTTTTCCCACATCAAGGCAGCATTGCAGAAAAAAATCTGCAAGTACCTTGTACAGTTCACTCCTCCCTGACTTAATGGAAGTTGGGAGATATACGGAAGAGAAGGGGGTTTTCAGAGCCTCAAAATAATTTAGTTCACTACTGATGCCAGTCTTTAGTGCTGGAGGGCCATGAACAATCATAGTTACCTCAAGACAGATGGTCATTGGAGGAGGCCACTGACAGTATAAATTGGTTCAAGCTGAGTATGGCTCACCTGGAAATCCTGGCCTTCTGTCATCAGATCAAGGGTGAGCAATATTTCTGTGGACTGACAATGTGTCAACACAGGCCCTGATAAAGAGACAGGGGGAATCCCAGTCAGTGTTGCTAGAGATGGAACTTCTGCTAACTTGAGCAGATAAAATTCTGTCCAGAGGGGCAACTCATAGGCTGAGTATATTAAATATGAAATCAGCCTTGCTGAATCACTCAGACATTGATTGGAGTGGAATTTCTTTAAGGAGGCATTTCAAGTGATAAGAAATCAAAAGGGGCAACTTGTTTGCTTTGCTTTCTAGCAGCGAGATGAGCCAGTTCTTTTTCTTCAAGATGGTCAAGGTGTTACCCTGAGGATTGGGGGGTCCCATGAGGGGTGCCCAGGTTGCCAATTGAAATACCGAGTCTTGGGTAAATTAGCCTGAACACTGTTTGGTTAGCAAGAGGCAGGGTAACATAACGAGATCTTTAACCCTATGTATACAGCGGCGGGTCAGAGAGTAGCTAGACAAGGTTTTCCAAATGATAGACAATTCTTTATTAAAGGCAAAAAGACACGAAAGACAGAACATAAACTAACTAGCTTGGAAAGAGAAACGGAGGTTTGTTCAGGAAAGGCAATATGACCTGTCTCGTAGTCCTGGAGAGAAGAGGGGTTCTGGGGAAGAAAGCTCAGCCTGGGGAGCTGAGGGGAGTCCCTTAGAAAACCGGCAGCAAGGCGGGATGGCAGTCCAAGGTGATCTGAAGACCGGTTAAAAGTGAAGGGTTTTTATAGGGAAGTTTGTGCCTTTCAGCTATGGCAGTCCCGGGGAGAACAAAAGGGGTTTTGGTGCTGGACAAAGGATTTGGAAAGGTCAAGTTTAGCATGATTGGATTTGCGTGTGAAGACAATACTGTGGCTGGAACATTGATGACCTAACATAAAACAGTAACTTGACTGAAAGCCATGTGGCTTTTGTGGAGTTTGTGACAGGAAGTTCCCTAAAGCTGCGGGCGAGGTTTGAGTTGCTGGCTTCAGTGGGGAATGGAATGCAAACCATTAATGGCCGCTCTCTGTCCGTGCTTGTCCGGAGAACCTGCGAACACGTGGAATGAGGTAATTGCGAGTCAGTCCAGCAACGGCCGAATTAAATGATATCAAAGTGATATCTGGGAGCCCTCTCCAAGGGTGCCATACCGGAAGTAACAAAGGTGGAATGTTGCTTTGGAGATCAAATCTTCTCTAGGGGAGAGATTGGAAGTTTTTTCCTTCTTTTGTTGGATATTATAGATCAAACAAGTTTGTATCCCCAGTGTATCCCAATTTGGCTCAAGCATTCTCTACCAAGTAGCAGGCCAAGAACATGAGGGCTTCTCATAGTCAGGACTTTTTTTCTTGGCAGCACTCCTCCTCTCATGGTCTAGCTTGGGTATATCCCACCAGAGAATGTCATCTGCAAGTACAGGAGAAAGGATTGTTGGTATTCACTATAAGATGGTCATTTCTGGACTGGCTAGATAGAGAACATCCTGCTCTCCTTGATTTTTTTTCTCATTGTGTTTTTTTATTAGGAAATGTGTTCTCGAGTACTGGTTTCTACTCTCCCTAATGCCCTTTGCTCTCCCATTTGGCCATAGTTTATTGTTGTTTCTTTATTGTTCCTTGATTAAAAGGAATTGCCCATTCTGTGCTGTTCCTTCAGCTTTTTTACAACTCAGAAACTGGAGTCTGTGGATTGCGCTCCTACTCTATGGGGAGCCACAGCTAAAGATTGAAACCGATAATCCTATTTCAATCAATCTCTCTCTCTCATTGTCTCTCTCTCTCTCCCCCCCCCACCTTTCATAGACAGAGAAGAGAGAGAGAGACTGAGAGAGAGAGAGAAAGTTTTCTCAGGAGCTCAGGGTTTCTGCACTGTAACACTGACTCAACTGCAGGAGTAGTCACAGCACAGACAGAAAGTAACAGAAGGCTAAACTGCTTTCTTTTTGGTTTTGACAAGCTTTTCACTATTAGCTGGTTACTGTGGAAAGATCTTTTAATAAGGCTTGTTGTACTTTTGTACTCATTGTTTACATTCTAAACATTTTAAAGCTGTTCTAAATTAGTGCTGTTTCTAATAGGATAGTTTATTTAATTGCTTATTATTATTATTATTATTAGGCTATATTTTTTCTGTGTGTGAGTTTGCTAGGTCTCACACTGGCAGAAAGGCAGATAATAAACAAAATATATAATTAAATTATTACTCCTTTTCATGACAAGGGACAACATCATTACTTTTAAGCATTTTAACATGAATGAGGCAGATGTTTACCATAAAGCACAATGTCAGTTTGTTATTTCAGAATGTTGCTTTGGAAGGATTAGTGGAGGGGATCTTTGATCACTTTTGTATTTCTACAGTGATTTTTTTTTTAATTTACAAGACAATTAAAAGCAAGGAATTAAATATATAATGTTATTCATTATTGGATAGTAACAGCCAATAATTTAAGGATTTTTTCATTTTTGGTAAGAAATGCTAATCTGCTCACATTTTCAGTAATTTTTCCAAGCTTTGGGTCTATAGCAGTGAGTGACTAATTAAGGCACAACAATCCCTCACTATTTCATGATTTTTTCCTCATTTATTCTTTATACTTAAGGAACACTTGCATTTAATAAAGAAGATATATTTGGACCTCATGCACTCCAGGAGATCTTCCAGGCCAGCCACATAACATCTTCTTCCTGCCATTAGTTAATTAATTAATACAGATATAAATAATTAATTTTTATATCTGAATTAATTAATTATCTATATTCATTAATTAATTGTCTATGTTAATATAGATAAAATTTCATAAGGATCCCTCCCAGAAGGCTGTTGGTGGTTAATAGCTTTGTGGAAAGAGGAACAGCCAGTTTAGCTGGAACAGGCTCCAGCTCCACCTTCTCCTCCTATTTTCCACTAGCCAGTAAATGGCTGGGGCTGGGGGTGGGGGGTGGGATGCTGTTTGCCTTCCTCTGTCTCAGAACTGTAGCCTTTCATATATTGTTTGACTGCAGCTTCCAGTATTCCATGCCATTGGCTATGTTGGCTAGGGATGCCTGGGAGTGGCACTCTAACAACATCTGGAGAACTCTATGAGTTCCACCCCTGCTAGATCTCTGGGAGTCCTTTCATCAGGGCAGTTGATGCTAAAGCCCTCTGGCAGGGAAGAGAAAAAGGCACAGATGGAGCAAGCACCTAAGTTTGGAGTTTCACATCTCTGAGATTCAAGACGCCATTAATCCTGCAGGAATAATTCTCACTGTTACATACTCCTAGCTGCTCTGTCTTTCTCGTGTGAATACTTGATTTTTTTTTCTCCAGTTAGGAAAGCAAAAAGTGACTTATAGCTGCACTTGTCCTCCTATTATATCTTTTGCTGTACCCTACAACTCTAGATTGTCTGCTCTTTTTTCTAAGGTATAAATGGATGAAGCTTAATTGGTATAATTAATTGGTGTAATTTCTAATGAAAGGCACAATGGTGGCTAAAAGCAAGATTGGATGTGTGCATTTGTTGTGCTGTTTCCTTCAGATGCAGAAACAGTGTGTCTACTTTTCTCAATATCTTTTTCCTTCCTTCCTTTCACTTTTCGCTTTAGAGTAGCATGATGGTCAAAAAGTTTGATCAATAGAAAGATGATTATGTTGTTCTTTTGTGCATCATTGCATCTCTGCACAGAAATGCATGAACATTATTTTTGACATGCTTATGTCTCTGTATTCTGTGTACATGCATGTCATAGCTTTATTTGATGGTGTACAGTATAAGACTTATTCACTGTTGTTTGTGGTAACTTTAGGAAAAATGCAGAGATGCAAAGAGATAATTCGTCAGTGTCTTTTTGTACTTTTAAATATGGAACTTCAGTCCCTTTCTGCTAATGGGAGAGAGTTTGTTTGTTAATGTAACTTTTTTTGTGGCTCTTACCCAGTGACATCCCAGTACACACATGATTACTGCTTTTTTCAGATTCTTTGAATCCGTTCCAAATAATGCATTCGGAGCTTTTCATTAAAGTAAAATATCAGGTTTCACACATGCACACATACAGGCTTGTACATCCCCAGGCTACCTGCTTTCCTCTCCTGTTCAGAGAAGCAACTAACATATAGCTCCAAGGCACTGGTTCAAGTTCACAGAAATAATTTGTCACACATGTGTTTGATATCAGCAGGGGCACTCTTGGATCAGCCTAATTAGCTCTAGTGGTGGAGGAGCAAAATCCAAACCATGTGGCAGAGCCTTCTCCTAAAGTCAATAAAAAACCTCTTCAAACTGACCTTTGCCTAGGGTTGCCCAGTTGAATAGGGGACAGAGTTCCTATACCCCTTATGTTAACAGCTCTAGGGGGAGGAGGATGTAGGGTAAAAGTTCTACCAGGCAGAACTACTCAACATTTCCTCCCTCATCCCCATCCCCATTTAGCTGCTCCAACCCTCCACACGACCCTGTACAGACATTTACTTTTGGGGGAATGTCAGTGGAGGCAGTGGGGAGGTCTCCAGCTATGTTTCTATAGCTGGAGACACAGCACTGACATCATCCTTCAGTGGTGTGCATCCAGCGCCACCTCCTACTTTCTACCAGCCAATCAATGACTGTGGGTGGGTGGAATGCAGCAGCTAAAAAGTGGATGGGGGGAGGGGAGAGGAGAGGAGAGGAGAGGAGAGGAGAGAAGTTGCATAGTTCTACCTAAAAAGACTTTGTATTTTGCTGTCCCATGATCTGTTAACATTAAAGGTATAAGAGTTCTGTCCCATATTCAACCTGGCAACCCTACTTTTGTCTCTATTACACTGCTCTAGAAAGCTATACAGTGTACCTTCTGTATATGTGGGGGTTCTGTTCCAGGAACCCTTATGTAAAACAAAAAACGTGAATGCTCTGTCTCATTATTGCAATGTACACATCTGCATTGGTGCATGCATGCATCTGGCACATCCAATACCGATAATGGGACACATGGCTTCAGGTGACCTCACATTTGTGTGTACAGAGGTCACACCAGCAGAGGGTGCAATACAAAAAATTCCATATCTTTACTCAGCCTTTTTTTTTGTTCTAGGGCATTGCTAATTCTAGTGCTAAGAAACTCCTCCAATGATTCTAGTGTTTACTGCCATAAATTCCAACTAGGGGGTATATCCACACTGTGTAATTATAGTACTTTGATACTACTTTTCACTTCCTCGGCTCCATCCCAGGGAAATCCTGGGATTTTTAGTTTAGTGAGGTACTTGATGAATTCTCTCCTATAATGCTAAAGGGAGGTCAGTAGAGTGGCAGCAGTCAAATTTTGCTTTGCCATGAGTTTTACACTTGAGCTCACAGAAGCCCCAGTCAGTTGGCCAATGGTCACCAGAGAGTTCTAAGGATTCCCAGTTCTCTAAGGATTCTAAGGATCCCCAGATCCCAGGATTCTGTAGGACAGTGCCATGACAGGTAAAACAGATTGAATATAACTATAAAGTATCTTAGAAATTACAGACAGCTACCTCCAAAAGATTACCTAATGGTAATGGAACAGGAAGTAAAAAAAATAAAGGCTTGAATATTTGGATATAAGACTTCTATTGCCACCTGGACAAGTAATAGGAATGGAGATGTATTTGCAGAGTTGAAGATAACAGCTCATCAATTCAGTGGAGCTTATTTCTGAGTATTACATCTATAGGATTGCACTACATGTCATTAAAACTAGACTTCAAAGTAAGGTTCCAGGAATTCCTTGACTGTAGCTCTACTGTTAATACTGAGTCATACAACAAACATCATCATTTCCTTTATTTGAAGGGACATAGTTGTCAGGCCTTTCTCACATCGAAACCAGGAATTATGGAGATAGGACTCAAAACCATCCATCCCATAGTCATCATATGCATTTACCTACAACCCTTCTCCTGGTGCCTAAATCTCACTCTTAACAACAGCTCTGTTCTAAGTTTCTGATCACAGACTCTGTTCAGGGTTGGCCAAGGTAAGTGAACCCCTCCAATGTTTTTCTTGGCCTTGTCCCCAATGACCATGCTAGCTGGAACTGATGGGAGTTGCATTCCAACACATCAGGAGGACACAGATAGAGGAAGTTTGGAATAAATGTGGCTTGGTTCCTGTGGATGTGGCTTGGTTATTTCTCAGTCATAGGTGATATTATGTGATTTGGCCAAGTTCTTCCAGCCTTGATTCTCCCATTTCTTGTTGTTATTTACCATCAAGTCTACTTTAATGCTATGAATGAGAGACTTCAAAGGGCCCCATTCATCAATTGCTCTGCCCAAGTCTTGCAAACTCAGGATCAAATCAATCCACCTGTTATACAATCTTTCCTATGGCCTTTCACTTTGCCAAGCATTGTTGTCTTTTCCAGTGAGTCACATCATCATCATCATCATCATCTCCTCACATCACATCATCATCTCAAAGCAAGACAACCTGAGTTTAGTCATCCTGGCTTCTAGTGAGAGTTCAGGCCTGATTTGCTCTAGGACCCATTTGGTTGTAGTTCTTCCATATAATATTCCATATTTAAAACTATTTCTATTTATTCATCTGCTTTTTCCTTCTGAATTGCTTTCCTCTCTTAGGCAGAAGAGATACTTGGATTGAAAGGAATGGTTTGCAAAGTGACCTTTTTTCAAAGGAAATATCCCTTGTTTCTAGAGCCTTATATTTCTATAATAAAATAGAGCAAATATCTCTTACTCATATTCTTCATACTTGGATGATCTGATGCAATTTCTTTCTGTCACACATTGCATTTCCAAAGCATTCCTTGTTTTATTTTGTTTCCCTTTAAATTTTGATCCAGCAGCTCAGAAACAATGTACCACTTTCCTAATCCTTGGAGATACCTAGATCTTCTTCTAAAGCCTCTGGAAATGGCCTGTTTGTGATATCTGTGTGAAAATTGTACCACAGTGCCCCAGCTGGTAGGGATGTGCCATCTCTAGCAGATGTGAGCTCTGCTAAGGAAGAGTTAAAGAATGTTCTTGCCAGAACTGTCCAGAAGTAGAAGGAAGAGTCAGGCTTGGCAATTGCTAGAAATGTATTTATTGTTTTCATTTTAATGGATTTCTCTAGCTGCAGAAAATGAAGAGGGTGACGAATGTGATATTTTCCTGTTATGGCAAAACAGCATAACAAGCATTTATCTCTGCAAGCGTAAAACAGCCTTGTGTGTAGTGCCCCTGAATTCCCCCATGCACAACCCCTTTCCCTGGGCTGGAAGAAGGGGAGAAGCTAGTTAATGAGTTCCAGAAGATCAGCTGTAAATGGCCAGGGAGGGTAATTCATATCAAGCTCATAAAACCCTTTATTGATGTCTCCAGAGGGGAAATCCGGATGTGGCCGTTTATTTATTCTGGATTTTGCTTCTCTCTTTCTCTCTCTTCCATTTAACATTTTCTAGTAAGTTTGCATGGCGTTTTAAAGGGACAGACTATCTTATCACCCCAAAGTCCTATTTGGAAGCTTTCTGTCTTTATACAACACTATGTCAGTTGTCTTCTCCTCCCCATTCCAATTCAGTCATGATCCTGTGCACACACTCCCTCCCAGTCTGGGATTCTTGTCTCTTCCAGCATCATGGTTTGTTCTTTGTGGATATGGACTTCAGTTCTGTCCTAGATGGCTTGACTGCAGAAGAAATAGGGCCTAGCTTCCCTTTCACCAAGAATCTTTTGAAAGGGGAGCTCTGTTCACGTTTTGTGGTGTGAAGTCCCAGAAAGAAAAAGAAAAAAAAAATGGGAGGAACTTTTTTCCTTTGTATGAGATGGGGAAAAAGAACTTTGATTTTTTTTTTCCAGGCAGTGGTAACAAGTAGCAGCTTCCCATACCAGTGTGACAGATTTTAGTCCGAACTTTAAAGGAACTATCCAAGGTACTATCTGCAAAATAGATTCAGGACTTTGGACAGCTCCTTTAAAGTTCAGACTAAGCTATGAAGTGGATTCACTATTCCACTGACACAGAAACCACCAGCTAACACTACTTACAGATAATTTCTCTGTCCAAGTCTCACTGGGGTTAATCTACAGTCAATTTATATATTGCTAATGTACAGAACAAGTATGAATGATGCTTCTTCCCCCTGTTTCATTTAGAATGTAGAAAAGTAAACATTTGGATAATGTCAATAGTAAAATCTATGAGCTTCACAAACTTTATAGTTGTTTTTTATTGGAATCTTACTACCCATCAAGCACAGTTTTGTGCGAAAGATATATGCTAACAGTTAAGGAATTCTGACTCAGTAGTTTGGTTTGAGTTTGTTGTTGTGTGCACCTTCAGTTAGTTTCTGATTTATGGCAACTCTAAAGCAAACATGTCATGGGGGTTTTTGCAGGGGGGCAGGATTTGTTCAGAGCAGGTTTGCCTTTGCCTTCCTCTGAGACTGTGTGTGATTTGCCCAAGATGACTCCTTGGGTTTCCATGACTGAGAAGAGATTCAAACCCTGGTCTCCTGAGCCAAAGTCCAATGCTTAGACCACTACACCATTCTGTCTGTCTTTGTTTGAGTACCTGAGTTCTAATGCTCCTGGTTACCCCTGCCACAAGCTTTCTTAATTTCTGCAGTATAATTAGAGATGATGGAAGAAGTCACATAATCATTACTGCTGTATCAAGTAAGAGTATCAAGCTGGCCCCTCCCTAAACTGCAAACCTCAGGATTCCATAGGATGTTGAAAGTGGAATAATCACGCTATAAGAGTGTAGCGTGGAAATGGCCTTATTTTTAAAGGTAAACAAAACAATACAAAATGGCAAGGTGTATGTGTGTTTACCCTGGAACTATCTGGTTTGTGCTTGCTGCTATAAAACAAAGACTTCTACTTAAAATGATGAATACATACAAAGTATAGTAACACTTCATGGTAAGCATCCTGAACACATCAAAAATGTAAATGTTGTTCCTCCTTCTTAAGGAGCTTTGAAAAGTTTGCTCACACCACTTAGCTGACAGGATTTTTGACAAATGTCAGAAAAACAAGGCGCAAAAGCGGCTTCTAGGCCATGGGAAGTATTGAATATAGAATTCTGGTGTCTTCTTTGCAGACAGAGCATGAAAAATTCAGGAAGGAGAATGATACCTTCAGACTGAGTCAGATGAGGGGACAGCTAGACCGGTCCCTGAATAGCCTACAGCAGGAAATGGAGGACACCCTCAGGCAAAATGAAAATCTGCAGGTCAGTTGGACACACTGAACCTGGGTGGGAGAACTACAAACAGCACTATACTAATGAATTTTGTCCAAGACTTGTGGATAACACATATCCCTGATCACTCTCTAAACATGTGTGCTTGCAAAGCCAGTTGCTAGTTGTGCAAATCTGTCCTTTGATCTACACATGAAACTATTTTCAACCCATCCGTCTCCATTTTGTACAACAGTGAGTGGATGGAACCTACCTTTCAGCACCTCAGGTCAGTTGTCTCAATTATGTCAATTTAAGAAATCAGTAAAAGCTCACATTTAGCACCAACAACATTTCTGCTCTTGCATTGGAAGCGAGGGAAGTAATCACTCAGTTTTAACATAAAACAGCTTACAGGATTGGACAAGATGAAAAATTATTTTAAAAAAACAATAAAAAGTGGAAAACGTAGAATTGCTTGTGTGCTCTGCAGGCTGCATAGTGGAGAGTTACATAGACTGTGGGAAACAGAGAAAGGAGGCTAGCTAAGCATTTTCAGATTTTGACCCCTTCCTTGTTGCTCAGTCTCCATTTAAGTTCCAAAGGCACGGAGACCATAAGTTCCAGATATTTATATTAACTTATTCTGCAGATCTGTGAGTACAAAGGTGAGAAATGACCTAGTAAAATCCACCAGAAAGCAGAGACAGTGATATCATCAGCCACTGGCTTCTTTCTTTGCCCAGATTTAGCTGCAGGACTCATAGTACTTGAGGCCAGCAACAATATTTGGGCCAAAATCCAAGCATTAACTCCAGTTAGAAGAAACCCACTGACTTGTTCAATGCCTATATAAGTTCCACTGTTTGCAATGATCTACTCTTGTTGAAAGTAACACTTGGATCAAAGCCATTCTGAGCTGACCCTTTTGTAATGCTAAGTACTTTGGGATGGCTTAGTCTTCAGCGGACTATGAAGAACCATCTGCTTTACAAAAAAATGGGCTCTTGATGTAAATGAGAACTAGAGCTAGAATTGATTTGTTGCTGTGGATCAAAACTTGCTACAATGCCACTCTCTATGTCTGACACTGGTATAAGAAAGGGCTGTTCCCTACATATGCTTGCCTGGTATTTGAGGTTTACTGGAGGGGCCCTCATCTGTACCTCATCAGTCAGGGCATTATCCTGTAAGAGGATGTGGGAGAGAACCTTTTCTGCTGTGGCACTTCAGTTAGAGAACACCCTCCCATTAGAGACCCAGTTGGGGCCTTCATTGCTGTCATTCCAGTGCCGGGTAAAACCATTGTTCACAAAAGCCTTTGGTTCTTAAATGGTTTTACACACCTACATGGTTTTGAGTTGTTTTAAAATATGTTAGGTGGTTTTAATCTGCCTTTTTTTCAGCTTGTTAATTTGTTTAATAGGTTTTTAGACTTTAAAATCATTTTTAATGTTTCCCTTGTTTTAAAGTGATCATTTTCATTTTATTATGTGCCCTCCAGGGCAAGATATAAATATTTTAATAAATAAAATAAGATAAATATTATATTGGACTCCTTGTTTAGTCATTTTCATCCTGGTACCATAAGAAGAGAAAGCAGATCTGAGGGGTCTGGGGGGTTCGCTAAAGCCAGTATATATTCAAACTATCAGGATCACAGCCTCATGGAGCTGGACTCTGTTCTCATGTATACATTCTAGGCCCAGATTGCAGATCTGGAACAAACACATGCCCAGCGACTGGCAGAGCTAAGATCCCGGCATCAGTTGGACATGGAGCTGGAAGCAGAGAAGCTACGCAGTGCCCAGCTCCAAGCTGAACGAATGCTGGAGTGCCGGGAGAGAACCCATCGGCAGAGAGCGAAAGGCTTGGAGGAACAGGTTAGAGGAAAGAGACGGGATATTTCTTTCCATGTCCAAATTTCACAGTGATGCTCAAGTTCTGTGACTGGAATAATGTTTTGCTGCTTTGAGAGGATTATACAAGAGGTGTCAGGAGTTTTGGTGGCAAGAGTTAGCATGATGGTTGGAAGAATGGGACTAAAATTGGCAGAACTGGCATGTTTCGAATGTGAAATAGTGAAGATACTGGACAACAGTAATAAGATGCTGCTGCTTCCAGAATACTTCCTGACTCCCCAGAATTAAAATGGAGTCCATGATAGAGTTATTGTGCCCACTAATAAAATGAGTGTTAGCCTCATTCCAAGTACTTGAGCTTGGGGAAAACAACCAGGAACTTCCACTGCTACTCTTCATCGTCATCTGCCACATGAGACAGTGACTTTGCTCTGGCTAATTGCCCTGCTCATGAAAATTTATGCTACCCTAGCAGGGGAAGGGGGTATAAGAAATGCAATAGGAGAGCCCTCTCCACACACCAGCAAAACTAGGTCTATTAATTTACTTTATTGAAGACAAATAGTGGTTTTTCACGAGCTGTCCCTAGAGCTTTGTTTTCTAGAAGATGAACAATCAGTATGATATAATGGAGGAAGCACTGGATGTTGACTTGGGATTCCTGAGTTCAGTGTTCACTTAGTCATAAAACTCACACTTTAATTTGGGGAAACTTTATTCTGTAGGCCTAACCTACTTCATAGGATTGCTTTTGAAGCTAAAAAGAGGAGTGGAGATTGTGTGCATTGCTTTGAATTCCATGGAATATGTGTAATTACAAAGTGCAGTAATAAATATACAAAAGAGGTATAGTTCCCCAACTGCCTCGTGGCTCTTCTAATGGTGTGGGCCTTTAAAAGAGACAGAATATTAGGTTACACTAATGAGAGCCAGCATGGTACAGTGGTTTGGGTGTTGGACTGTGACTCTGGAGACCAGGGTTTCATCTTCTGTTCAGCCATAGAAACCCACTGGGTGACCTTGGATGCATCACACACTCTCAGTCCCCAGGAAGCCTTTTGATAGCTTTACCTTAGAGCATTGTAAATCAGAAACAACTTAAGGGTACACAACAGCAACAACAACAACCTGATTCATCCATGTTTGTCATATGTTCCCTCAGGTGAATGCTCTGAAGGCCCAGCTGGATCAAGAAGTGAGGAGAAGGCAAGCATACCTGAGCCAGATGCTTCATACTGTGAAGTGATTCAAAACCAATCACTGTGATCTGATTTGAGATGACACAGCACAGACACACCAGCCTTCAGTAGGATCCTTTCCTGCTCGGGCAGGATTTATCAGTCTTTTGCATTAGAGTGCTCAAAGGAAACCAGAGTTCCAGAACCATCAATTCCAGCAAGTTATGATCCTCATCCCCATCCCAGTTCATTCAAATAACACATATCTTGAACACTTGGAAAGCACAGTAAAGACAACAATTACTAGGCACCATGATGCCAAGAGGAAACCCTGCTGTGGGGGCAGCTGTTCTCTCTAAGATGCTTGCAAACCAAGGCACTGATGCTTAACTAATTAATTTAGTACATTTGACAAGGAGGGGATTCTCAGTTGCTTGGGTCTCTGGTTAGTGTATCCCCACATGATCTCTGTAACGTTCTCTTTACAGGCTGTTGAAATTCTGCAGACCTGATAGGAGCACCTATTATATAAATACCTCTGCATTTCTGTCACTCACCAAGTTCTTTTAATTTCCCTCAGGGTTTGTCAAGTACTTTCTGGTGCATCGTGCAATATTACAACTATATCCCTTCACATAGTGACACACATAATAACTGTAGTCGCTCCATCACTGTCATCACAAATTCATACATAACATGACATGCCCTTCTAGAAACAGAGGGGGCAGGTATTTCTGCTGGCATCAGAATGGCACTATGCACTCGGCAGAGATGTTAGGAAGCAGAGTGTGACCAAGCACAGGGATTGATCAAATCCTTTGCTGTGTCTAGGAACATCAAGCCATTTTCATGGTGGCAGGTGGCTGAGATTAACTCAAAGCCAAGTCATCTTATGACTTGCTGGCCCCAAGATATGTCAGAGTGTTAACATTCAACATTCCACCCACTCTGCCGGCTGACAGGCTCCAAGGAAATCCCTTTAGGAATCAAACTTTGGTTTCCTTGGTGATGACAGGGAACCATCTTGGAGTTCCTGTGAACGTCACCTGTTAGCATTGTTCCACATTTTTTCCTTGTGAATGTTTGTTTTTCTTGAACATGTACTGCAGATTATTAAAGAACATTTCCTAATGATACTGAGGAGGCCAATTTCTACTATATTAATATGCAAACACTGTACATATCCTCAGTGGTTTACTTAGTATCTGATAGGTACTATAGTCCTGAAACTTGTACAATGTTTAGCAACAAAGAGTTGTATACTCCTCCAAGAAATTGCAGGTTTCTTTTAGTATAACCTTTGGTGCTAAGTTAGGATGAGATTTGTTAGATCTGATGAAGAGGACTGTTGTCCACAAAAGCTTTCCACATAATAAACCTATTACTGCTCAAGATATCAAAAGACTATTTGTTGATTTCAAGGCTACCACTGTTCCCCTTAGGGAAATTGTACATCTCGATATCACAAAATTCTTCCCTTTCAATTGTGGCATAAAGACTGCTTGAATGTAACCCCAGGTAATGTAGCTCATGCCATGGTCTGTACAAGCAGTCTTCAACCTGACATCCTCTGGATGTGTTAAACTACAACGCCTAGTATTCCTTGCCAGACCATGCTGGCAGGAATGCTGGGGTTTGTAGTCCAGTACAGCTAGAGGTCAAGTTGGGGAAAGCTGCTTTATAGTGAAAACTTAAACATATTTCAAACTGATGGAACCATCAGGGTTCATAACCATAAAGCTGGGGATTCCAAATGCTGTTAATGGGGCTAAGGATTGCTAAGAACTCTTAGAACTGCCCCCCCCAAAAAAAACATGTTTCTGGGGTTTTTTGGAGAAACCCTTTAATTTTGTTTTATTTATTATGCCCTGAATCCTGTTGCTGTCTTATTTATGCTTAAATTTGCCTATAGAAGCAGTCAGATATTTTTGCCCAGTGAAACGTTCCTGAATGTCTGCATTCAGATATTCAAGGTTGCCAAAACTAAATTCTGCATGTAAAGCTGTCCCACATTTGCCTGCTCATTCAGTTGCAAAGCATACTTTTAACACAAAGGTTGCATAGCACAGTCAATGCCTACAGTGGTTTTCCCAAAGCAAGCCAGGCTACAAAGAGTGTACAACTTCCTTGTTTCAACTGCTCCACTGGCTGCTGGTCTATTTTCAGCCACAATTCAAAGTCCTGGTTTTGTCCTATAAAGCCCTGTACAGCTGAGGTTCAGGTTATTGGAAGGACCTTACAAACCCTCCCCCATACTGAGATCTGCTGGGGCGATCCTTCTCTCAGTGCTGCCAGCCTCATAGATACATCTGGTGGCCACACAGGAGAATGTCTTGTCAGTGGCTGCCACCAGGCTTTCAAACTCCTTTCCCAGAAAGGTTCTCTCCCTGCTCTCTTTCCGCTGAAGGGTGAAGATCTTTCTGTTTTGACAAGCCTTTGAGAACTAAATATACAAGGCTTGTCCCTCCTAAAGAACGTGCTGGATTTTCTATTAGTTATTTTTGTTGTGCTGGGTTTTTTTAAATGGTTTATATTTTTAACCGGTTTTAATTTTTTGATCATTCAATCACTTTTTAAACATTGTCTTTTGCGACTATGTGGGGATTTTATCTGTTGTAAGCTGCCTGGAGTCCCAAGCAAGGGGAAAGGCAGGAAATAAATAAATAAATAAATAAATAACCAACCAACCTGATATAGGATCTTGGCCTATGTTTATGTCCTACTTTTCCACTAAAAATAGCACTCAAGGTATCTAAGAATAACAAAATGCAGGATTATAATTAAAATATAAAAATAAATCCTTTTAAAAAGAACTGCAAAGACAGAAATCAGCAGCACTCACCATTTAAAGCCTTCTTCAGTGCACAAATCAGTTTGAATGACAAAAGTCTGAGTGTCCAAGCTTAGAGCTGAATCCAGGAGTATACTCAAACCGCAAACCTGGGTCTTTAAAAAGAATGTAACCCCATCCAACACAGTTTGGAACCTTACTCCCTGATCTGCCTTCTCTACTGATGAGGAAGCCTTCTGTCTTGTCTGAAAAGCTTCATTTGGTTTGTCCTTATCTAGTCAGTCACTTACTTCATACAATGATTGGCCCACCTTTCTTTGATTTAGATGGAAAGGTACACAAGTATCATCACTATATGGGTGGACTTGCAGCTCTGTCGTCCTGATAATTGTTCCCAACAGTTTCATGCATATGTTAAGTCTTTGGGGGACAAGATGGAAGCCTGATGTCCATGATGTGAAGCAGAAATCTCTTGGCATCAACACCTGAAATCATTAGGAAAAGAGCAGAGCCACTGTTTAAAAGTTCTTCCAAGTCCCATGCCAACTAAACAGTTGACAAGGATGCCACAGAAGATCCACTGAGAGATGCTGAAGAACCAACAGGGACACACTTCCTATGTCCAGTATTGATCAAGACAGCCAAAAAAATGTCTGTCCTATAATCAGGCTGGAGCTAAAACAAAATGGCTCTAGATAATCCACCTCACCCAGAAGCATCTGAAGCTTTGATGTCACCTCGTACTTGGATACCTTGACCAAAAATATAGTATTGGAGTCTGACTAGAAATTCTCTAATGTGGTGGGCTTCAAGAAAGGTTTTCTTAATGACAGTTTCACCACCACTATGTTTAGTTATGATGGATTTGCTTCCTGTTATACAGAGGTTTTCCCAGCTTTTCTTTCCAGTTCAGCCAGTCCAACACACTGTGCTGGACACTTTTGGAAGGGCAAGAAGGGCAAGAATCAAGCATGGTAGGTCTGATCTCTCCAAGGACCAAAAGCTGCTTCTGACTGACTTAGATTTATTAGAGAAGATACACTCTCAACAGTGTCTTTTAATGCCCACCAAGAGTGAGTATACTTGATGGTCAATGCTGCTGGGAGCCAGTTCTATCAGTATCTGTTACTGCCATATCTGGTGTTATTCATATTGGCCCAACACCTGGTACAAGACATTAAAACTAAACCTGATCCTAAACTGGTGCCAAACCACACTTCCATTGACCCGAGTTGGGAAACAAGGTGCAGGTATGCCCAAACAGTAGATGGTTTAATTTTTTTTAAACCCAAGTAAGTTGGGATTTATTCAGTTGAGCCCTACTGAGTAATTTTAGCCTTGAATTCTGCACAGAAGTAACAGCAGTAGCAGATTTTTTAAGAAAAAAATTGTTATGTAGAGTGTTAATTGCCAGAAAGTCAGAGAGATGCCATGCCAGTCCCAGTTGCCATATGTATTGGAAGAAGCTGGACACTGCCCAGTTTCCACCATCAGGTTTATGTGTAGGCAAAGAACTGGGAATCCCAGAAAATGTGTGTGCATTGCTGGCACAGTCAGGCTTCAATGAGGGAAAGTTTCCATGCGGGATTTGAGCTAATCTGCTGCTGTTCCTTCAGAGCCCTGCTGTTCTTTTCTGATCAGTTTCAGCTCTTGCACAGGAATCTGTTCCTTGGCCTCCATTCAGCATTCAACAATAATTACAACTAGAGCAGCTATGCAGCTATTTCTGATGATGATGATTGATTGATTGATTGATCAGTTACTGAATATGAACATACTTCAAGGCATGTTCCTGGTGAGAAAGGGTGTTATCCTGAGAAAACTGGAAGCTAAACACTATTATTGCAGCTACCAGGAAAGCACTAGGACTTCTTTTTTTGTTATAAGCACTTATCATGGCTGCCCCAATTGTGTGGTCTTTTGTTTCTTTTTAAAAGAATGCAGAGGGATTAAACAACATGTCAGCTTTGTTCTGCCATTTCTCACTCCACTGGATCACGAGCTTTGTAGAAGTATTTAGAGCTCAGTCTAGTTGTCCTGAAATTGGAAGGCTTGGAGCTTTGAACAGGGATCATGTAAACATTACACTAACGTAAGTCTCACTGACAGCCTATAAGACTTGTTTTTATAAATGGGCAGAAATCCTGCAAACATTAGTTGGCACTAAGAATCTTAGTCTATATGTACTTACTTGGGAGTAAATCCCAAATTCCTAGGACTTACTTTTGAGTCTCCATGCGTAGCAATGCACTGGACATTCCATTAAAAGCAACAGGACAGGGCATGCAGCCCAATCCTATTAATTTTTATTCCAAAATTAGTCCTGCCAAGTTCCATGAGAATTATTTCAAGGTAAGTGGGCATTAAGATTGCAGTTTTTAGTCACAACTTAATTTAATCCTCACTGAATTCAATGGAATGTCATTAACCTAATTTTTGCTGGATTGTTGTGCAAAATATTTTTTAAAAGTGGGAGATATGGGACAATTCACATGATCATAATGGGGCCTAACGCACAAGACACTCTGCTTGCAAACCAGCTTGCTTTTAGTATGCCACTTTATTTCCATCATTTTGCAAACTAAAGGTGCAAGCCTATATGTATTTACCAGGAAGCAAGTCCCACTGAATTCACTGGAAATTACTTCTGTGTAAATAGGCACAGGATTGGACTACAAAGTGACACATTATCTCTGGGCCCAGGTCTTCTTAAGTGTGACCTGGCATTACATATTATGTGAGTACTGGACAAGGTACAGCAAGCACACTGCTGATTTGGTACCGACTGAATTCTTCATTAATCCAGAGAGCCTGGCTGGTCCTGTTATTAGGTAAAGTAACGGCGGTAAAGTGTTTGGAGGAATGAGCTATGCAGCCCACAGACCTCCCTGTAACAGCTAAGCTAGCCTGTTGCTTGTAGGTGCTATGGAAGACACTGACCTGAATCCTGCTAGTGACTTACATTGATGTAATGGTACGTCATGGGGCCTAAACACCCTTAAGCAATCATTCTCAATAAGAACCATATGGCCCCCAGAGGAACTTGGCACATTTGAAGGGGGTCACAGACTGAAAACTGTGAGAAGGGGAGCCCCAGGGGTTTATAGGAGGGCCTGGTAACTGAACTGATGAAATACCCAAGCAGCAACCTAAATTGGAGTCAATAATTTCCCTCCTATTTATAATATCTTTCCAATGCATCATTTGACAGTTTCTTTTACTGTCACTGTCTGATTTGGAGCCTGGTATCATGAAACTTGATGAAAAGCACCAAGCTCAAGGATTACATTAGTCCTGATAGATGTTTAATTTCATACACTCTTTTTAAAAGTTTTGTCCAGTATACTGAAATGTTCAAATTTTCTTAGGCCATTTCCGCATGAGGTTGACACATCGTAGCAGCGTCAAATTTTTGCCCTCTGGTCTGCACATTGTACCATTTTAGCATCATCATTTTCCTCGTGGTTCTCCATGTTTTCAGCTCCTAGAATGATTCTCTACGGTTCATTGCGATGCAAAACCACTGTATGTGAAAACCAGAAAAACTCCGCTGTAAATCTCCCAAACTGGTTCTGCTTTGGTTTTTGCTGACATGAAGAAGTGTAGCATCGATTCACATCGCAGAAGTGGCCAGCTATGGGTGTCCCCAGGCCGTCCCTTCCATCATTTCCGTCCCTCTCTCTCTCCACCCATCAAAGGACAGGCTGCCGTCATTATTGTCTTCCTGTGTTAAATGGACAGCAGGAAGAGAATGGATCTGGCAATGGACTGTTAAAACATGTTTTTCCCCACATATCAATAAATATACATTCCTACGCAGAATGTGTTAAATGTATTAAACACAGAAATGTGTTAAAAATGTGTGTGTGTGTTTTTTAAAAAACAAACCAATCAAGGATGGCAGAGTGGGGTGAGGTAGGGGAATGGGAGTGCCCAAGGACTTGCTGTTGTGGATGCAGCAACCACTGTTCTCCACAGTAGTACGATGTAAATGGGGGAGGGTGCAGACAGCACAGTTTCTGAATTTCTGAATTCAGTTTCCAAATTGGAGTATAAAAACACTTCTCTTGACACTCAGTGAACTGCTCCTCCCCTCTCGTGCGGAAATGGCCTTACAGTGTTCAATAATAAATGATTTTCTGTCTGTCTGTTCATGTTGTTTCCCTATTTGACAGAGAGACCCTGGAACCTGAGAAGAGCTCCTAAGGGGTCTGTGGCCAAAACACAGTTGAGAACAGTTGCCCTAAAGGCATCAGATCCTATCTGATCTTGGAAGCTGATCAGGGTCAGCCCTGGTGAGTACTTGTATGGGAGACCACCAACAAATAGCAGGTGCTGTAAGCTATATTTCAGAGGAAGGAAGTAGCAAAACCACTTCTGAGTCTTCATTGCCCAACAAAAACCTATGAAGTTCATGGGGCTGCCATAAGTCAACAGGCAACTTGTAGGCACATGGACATACATACATGTAGTGGTATATTATACCAATGTAAGGCCCTTTTTTAAATGGTACGTATCAGCAGCAGAGGAAACAGCAAAAGCCATTTCTGTCAGAAGAAAAAGCTGTTCTGAAAGCTCCTAAGCTGAGCTAGCATGGTCTCTTTCTTTGCTGACAGAGAAGGCTTTTGGCAGTATACCCACCTCCATTGCTACACATACCCTTCAGCTGTCCTGATTTCACAAAGGCAGTTCCAAACAATCCTCTGCTCTCCTACTTTTTTCAACTGTTTTTAATATGTCTCAGTTTCCATCTTCACCTCCCACTTTCCTCTTTTCTCCTCAGCTCAGCTCAGTTGCTGCAAACTGAGTTTGAACCATCAGAGTAGTTTGCTTTCAATTAACTAAGCAGGAGAAAGAGGAGAGGAGGGGGCAGGATTCTGCCCTTCGCTATAGGGAAATTCTGGCAAAAGCAAAGTACTGCAACCTCTCCTAGTTTATTCATTCTTATTCACAATTTTTGTCATCTTGACCATGCTCTAGTGTTGCTTGGCCACACGTGTCCCGATTTTCATCTGTGAAATTTTGGAAAGTATGTTGTTCCAGCATCTGAAGCCATTTTACTACTACACTGCTGCCTCCTACTATACTACCTCCATTTTACGAGCAAATAGGATTGTGGCCACTGTGTCCCACCACCATGCTGAAGAAAGATTCAATTGCCAATCCAGTTCTCTTTTCTGCTTGGAATGGGAGAGTCTGCCATCTCGCCCTTTGGTAAGGCAGCACAATGTCTTGAGCCAATACTGCTAACTTCATCCCATCTTCCAACCGAACTCACAGTTACTTGTCAAATAAAAGACATCTATTAGGGTGACCTAATTATTTCCACTAGCATCTTTTTCTGCTTCCTCAACAGGAATGCCAACTTAGCAAGAAATCTGGATATTACAGCTAAAGCATAGTTTGCAGTAATGAAGAATGAGGAACAGAAGGGAAACGAGCATGAAAGGCAAGAAATGTTAGATAATTTTTTTAAAAGTTAGGATTAGAGATTAGGTCACTTTGTGGAAACAAAGCATGTACTTAAAAGCTCACTGTACTTACAGCTAATTCTCATGTATTTTTCCATTGTTTTTACTTTTTTTTCTTGAAATGGAAAGCTTCAGGAATTAATATTAGTGGGTGGTTTGTGTACATTCTGAAATATTTCCCCAGGTTAAAAAAAATAGGAGAATCTCATCATGCAAATATTTAGTTACTTTAATGAGAGTAAAAAGAGAACTTTAAAAGAAACTTAAAAGAACTTTAAAAGAAAATGTACCTTTGCAGTTTCTAGGTTAGACAATGCCTCTTGATTTTCATCTGCTGAACTGATTGCATTCTTCTCAGCCAAATCTCTCCCAGGAGGTAAGCAGCAAAAACCACAGAGTTCTTTGAACCCTTAAGGATGGCCTCATTTACCATACTATAAGCTTCTGAAGATCAGAGTTTACTTCATCAGATGCATGAACTGCTATCCTAAACTGCTTGGCATGTGTGTATGTATATATGTGCATCACATACACACACACACACATGTGCAGGGCCATTTGGTGCTTCCAGTGTTGCTCAACTGCACCTTCCATCAACCATAGTCAGCATAGCCTATAATGAGAGTTGATAGGAAGTTACAGCCCAACATTATCTAAAGGGTCACATGTTATTCATTCCTATTTTAAAGGAAGGTTTTCCTCCTTTAAATATAATGGCTAGAATCCTCTCTGGCAGATACAAATGCATAACTTAGAGGCACGTCTGCTAATATTCATGGTCCTATGTAGGCCCTGTGAAAGTTACCCAGTCCCTATGTACTAGCCAGCAGTCACTGTGACCAACAGGAGTCCATTCTCCTGTTGATCAAGAAGAAGCTGCTGGTGGTCCCACCCTCTCCCATGAGCAATCTCCAGTGCAACAAAGCAGAAACAGGACCCTGTTGCAATTCTGCTGGAGATCACTCATGTGAGGGGGAATTGCAACAGGCATCCTGTTTCTGTCAGTCTCACTGGAGATCACTCACAGGACAGGATGGGACTATTAGTCAGCTGCTTCCTGAGAGACAGGGGAACAGACCCTCATCAACTACAGTGGTTGTTTCCCAGTTAGTGGGAACTGAGGGATCCATAACAACAGAGTTTATTCATCCATCCCATACAAGATTCCAGCCATTAATTTCAGTCACAACAACAAGAGCTTCTTTCCACATCCACCTTCCAACATGATCTATGCCATCATCTGCCAACAATGCCCTTTTTTCATTTTACATAGGTTACTTTCTGTAGAAAAGTATAAATGAGTACACATCTGTATTCAGCAAAGACAATATTCAGAAACCAGTGAGAGAATACTTCAACCTCCTGCTCTTGCGATTACTTTCATGTTCATTCTCTGATTGAAGTCGGATTTTGCTAGTGCACACATGCAAGAATTTGTAGGACATGGTTATGAAATTTTTAAAAAGAAAACAAAAAGGACTGTGGCAAGTACTGTAGAACTCCCCGAACACTGGTTTTATAAAGTCCTGATGTGTAAGCTTCCTCACAAACTCATAAATCTGCCTCAGCACTTTCAAAGTATATTTTCTTACCTTCTGTGGCTCATATTTTAATAATCAATAAATGGACATTAAGCAGAAAATTGCTGCTCTGTTTGAGATCTAAACTGGACTTATATTTAAATTTATTTGTGTTATAAACAGGAGTGCCATGAAGCTTTCATAACTCTGTGAGAGAGCTTTGTGCTCCCTTTGCAAGAGTAACTTGAGCCTCCTTGATAAAATGATTTGCTTAAGATAAATGCTGGATTTTTTTAAAGCCTAGACAAAGGGCTACTTGAGTTTGACATGTAACTTAAAACATCACATTCCTAAACAGAATTTCCTGATCATATTTTTAGCACCTTGAGAAGCAAAAAAAGAAGAAAGACAACAAAGTTGCTTATAGTGGGGAGAGTTTCAAAAGAAGAAACAACATTTCAAGATAGTGCTTGCTCTTAACTGCTATGTCTCCAAACTTGGCAACAATTTTTAAAACATACACATAAACAGACACAAACATAGAGGAACTACCAGCCCTGGAAGCAGCTGAGACTGAGATGGACATAGTTAGATTGAAAAACCTTCTCTTGAATTCTCGTCACTTATCTGGTCTGGAAAAAACACATTGAACAGTTCTGGTCAACAGCTAGTCTAAATTAATAACAAGATGAGGAACTACATGGCTTTCCATTCCAAGGTTGATTCGGGTCAAGGTTGTGTGTTTGTTGCATTCAGAACAACTCCAAAGCCCAAGGTGCCCAGTGGCCAATACCGCGATACAACATATCTACCTTGGCAAATATTTTTGGAAAAAAGTTACAATTCCCAATATTCCCAAGCCAGCACTGCATGGCCATAGTTTGGAAATGTTTTGGACAACAAACTTCAAAAACCTTTCCCAACTGCTTAGTGTTTTGAGATGATGGCAATTGTAGTCTAAAAGATCTAGCTTGGCAATATTGGTTTCTTGGACTGCAGCTTAGAATATCCCAGCACAGACAGTGCCCATGCTTGTTGTGGGGGATCACTTGAGTTGTAGTCCAAAACGGATTTTTCCAGCCTGTGGAGGCAGAGCTTAAAACACAAGCTTCTAAAAAGTAAACCACAGGCTTTGCCCAGATGCCCAATTACTCAAGGATGATGCCCATTCTCAATGGTAGGATACCTGTTGGTCAGAGCAAAACCAGAGATTCCTTCATGACTGGCCATCAAGGCTGAGAGATTCTGGGAGAAGTCATGCAAATTGTTTTCTAAGCTTTGAGCAAAATGTGGTAAACTTAGGCCCTTTCCATCCCCGACTTGACCCTGGCAGCATCCTGGAGGGATCCCAGTAGACTAGAGTCTCTCCATTCCCAGCTGCCTGTGGGAATGGAGGAGGCACAATGACCATGGCTCTTCCTTCTGCATAGCTGGGCACTGTGCCAGGCTGCGCTGGGGCAGGAAGCGTGGCCATCGTGCTTCCTGACCTCCGCAGCTCAGGTAAATGTGGGAGGGTGGCAGGATGGCTGTGCAAGCGTCAGTCATTGATGGGTAAAACCTGCCAATGATTTGAGGTGCAATTGTGCTGCCTGGGGACAGGAGAATGATGGGACATGGACGATGTTGTTCATAAGTGTCATCCGGATCCTGTCCTTCTACAATGCAGAACAACGTCCCACGGAAAGAGCCTTAATTGCCTCCTTAAAATGGAAGAAACAGTCCAGAGATGACATTTATTAAAAAGAAAACCTAAAGGAATCCTGCTGGATGACAATGGGCCACTGTAGCAGAATACCTCATTTTACAAACTGAGGAAAGTATCCCAACTCTGTCTAGAGAGACTAGACTAAGGAAAAGAACAATGTTTCTTTTACCTCCAGAATCTCTCATCTTTTTAGGGAGATACACTTAGAATCATAGGGGCATAGTTCAACCCCCTGCCATGCAGAAATACACAACTGAAGCAACCCTTAATGGTGGATTTTTAGCCTCTATTTAAAGATCTCCACCAAGAAGGCAATGTAGTGTAGTGGCCTGAATGTTGGACTAGAATTCTGGAAGACTAGAGTCTGAATCTCTGCTTGGCCATGGAGATCCACCAAGTGACCTTAAACAAATGACACTTTCATCCTCAGAGGAAGGCAATGGCAAACCCCCTCTGAACAAATCTTGCCAAGAAAACTCCAAGACAGACTCACCTTACAGGAGCAACAGGAAGGCACACAAGAACAAAGAAAGTGAGTCCATCACCCTCTGGGGCACTCTGTTCCATTATCAAACAGTTCTTACAGTTGAAAAATCCTTCCTAATATTTAGGTGAAATTTCTGTAGTAGTTATTTAAATCCATTGGTTCATTTCAGTAAAGATGGCTGTCATGTCACTTCTGTCTTCTCCAAGCCAAATATACCTAGTTCCCTAAACTGTTCCTCATAGGGTTTGGTTTCCAGATCATTGGTCACCCTCCTTTCAACACATCTCAGTTTCTCAATATCTTCCTTGAACTATAGTGCCCAGAACTGGATGAAGTATGCCAGGTGAGGTCATAAACAAAACCAGCAGCCTAACTCCAACTTCCAGTCTGAGTGGCCCCACTGAATCAATGGAATTAACACGAAGGTTGGTTTACTATTCAGCAATTGATTGAATAGCTGGGACTTGCATTCAATTTAAATTAGTATTTTTAACTTCTTTTTAAAAAATCCTTTACAAATTTATCTTTGTGAAGTTGATGATAACTGTTGGATTACAATATTATTCTGTTAAATATACCCAAAAAGGTTTTTTTAGTCTTCTGCGTTATCACTCAACAAATTTAATTTTAAGAAATTTAAAAAGAAAGGGCTGCAGTATTCTAGAATCAAAGAGCCACAATTCACACGGGACCACGCAATTCTAAGTGGGCATATATACCTTCAAGTCACTGGTTGACTTATGGCAACCTCATGAATTTCATAGGGTTTTCTTAGGCAAGGAGTACTCAGAGTCAGTTTTCCCACTGTCTTCCTCTGGCTGATTAAAAATAAACCCCACAGAGCCACAGATAAATATGCATATGTTTGCAGCATAATGATGGAACATCTACTCAAAAGAAAATCTTTCTGTGCTCAAAGGGATTGCTCCCATATAAAGTGTATATAAGTTTGCAACCTCAATCATTCTTCCTATGACCTCACCCCAAGGCATATGAATTCATATTTCATTTGGATTTGTCTCCAGATATGGCCTTCCTCGGCGTTCATATCTGTGTTAATTAATCTGGGAATATTTTATAGGAAATTTTAATCAGAATTTGCAGGATGCAGAGGCAGAAAATTATACGTGATCACTGGCAGAGCTTGGAGTGTGTGTGGGGGGCAGGCTATGGCATGAGGGTGGCTGCAGTGGGAGGCATGGCCATGGTATGTGGGGCATGGCCATGGGGCATGGAGGCATGGCTGCGGAGTGCGGGAGTGTGGCTACAAGCTGGGATGCCCCCAAAAAATTGCTGCCAGGGGCGAACCACCCCCATTGCTCCCCCGCCCCTACTGCTGTAGTTGATAATCAGGCACTGTTATTCACTGGATTATACTTACAGTATCATAATTACTGCTAGAAGAAGAGTTTTCAACATAATGTCTCACACCAGTGCAACCACAGTACAACTCATCTGTGATACTTTACCTCTGGGTTCTTCCACAAATGTTGCAATATCTTTTTTTTATTTCCATTTATTACATGTAGGTAATTCAGTGATGCTTACGCCCATAAGTATCAACCATGAATAGAACTGCTTTGTTACTGGATTCAGTTACAAAGATATTCAGATGAACAAGCAAAACGTTATATGTTTTCACTTCAAACAGATTGTTATAGGACCACTACAGCATATATAATTTTTCCCACTCCCACGTTATCCTTACAATGACCTTGAGAGGTAGGATAAATAAAAGGTTTGTAGCTGGCGCAAGGTCAGGCAGTAAATTTGATGGCTGAAAGGGAATTTGAACTTGGCTCTCCACACTTGGCAGGAAGAGTCAGAGATTCCCCAGTAGCTACTGGACCCCTTTTGCAAATTATTAATAAAACTCATCTTACAGTAAGTGTTAAAGGTTGTGTAATGTTATAGCTAAGATGCACTCATCATAGGAATGACCAGCCAAAGGAACAAAGCATAGCACTCAAAAGTTTGGAAAGTCTTTGCTTCTATGTGCAACGTGCTTTTAAAAATTGACCATCCATCTTCTGTATGGCATTTTGCTTAACATGAACTTTTCTACTAGCTGAATTCTGTCATACTTTCTTATTTGCCTGATGAGAAAAAGGGCCATGTTTATGCCAATGCACACATCTGTCCCCACAAAGAAATGCTCATACACCAGAAGATGTGATAGAACAATGGGGAGAACTAAACTACTATTTTTAATTTGCACATTTGGCCATTATACTATCACTTTTCTTTTTGGGCACTCTTCCAGATTTAATCTGTTAAAAACCCCTTTAGAGGTTTCTGCATCCAACAAGCAGCTGGTGTAAATTTGTAAGAATATGGCCCAGGTCAGGCTCCTAAAATTAGATTGTATCTGTACAACATTTTCACTCCCAAGGAGACCCAAACTTATGAGTATTTTAACATTGATTCTTCACGGTAGATTGAGGTCACTACCTCCAAAGATGTGGGGATAAAGTCAAGCTTAGACTTATGCAATCTGCATTTTTGCGAGCAGTGTTATGATAATCGAAACATTGCTCAATGACTGTGAGATCCAGGTTTAAATCTTGCTCAGCCAGAAAATTTAGTGGTGGACTTTGGCCAGTCCCCATATCTCACATGGGCTTATTTCAGATTGGGGGGAAATAGGGTATAGGGTGGCATGTAGCAAGAATCATGTATACTGGAGCTCCTTGCAGGTAAGATGGGATATATAGGGCCTAAACTGCAAACCCCAGGATTCCATAGGATGTTGAAAGTGGAATAATAGCACTATAACAGCCTAGTATGGAAATGGCCCTAGTCAGTGGCATATCTAGGTTCAACAGCATCTAGGGCAGGTATAGAAGTTGCATCCCTAAGTGCTGCTTGTTCTTCTGCTACGGCCCCAGGCCAAGGAAGACCCCAGTGGTGGGGGTGGAGGGAACAACAGCAGCCCAAGCCCAGGTGGAAAGTCTGCCGCCGCCACCACCGCTGCCGCCACTACCACACTGGGCCAGGAACTACCCTAGTGGTGGTGGTGGGTGGTGGTGGACCAGACTCAGGTGTGAAGGAAGGGGGGGTGGATTTTTTGTGCTTCCTGGCATTGGTGCCCAGGGCACCTGTCCCAGTTGCCCTGCCCTAGACACACCTCTGGTCCTAGCCCAACAGTCAAACCACTACGTCAAACTGGCTCTAACAATTACAACTCTATTATTCATACTAGTTATTCAGAAGCAGTCCAAATTTTAAAAAATGTGGTGCCACAAGACTGTATGTTGGTTTTGCTGCAAAAGATTAACAGGGATACCCCTTTGGAAATCAGTATTGTTCAATCAGTTATCTTACTACATTTGTACCCAATCTCTTAATTTAAAAGTTTCATGAGAAAATTAAATGTATCTTAACAACAAAAGAAATACCTTGCTGAATCAGACCAAAGGCCTATCTAGTGCAGCATTCTCTTCCTACATTGGCCAGCCAGATGCCTAGGGGAAGACCACAATAGAGTTGCTAGAACTCAGGGCCTGGCTTTAAGGCCATTTCCACACTGCACTGTTATAATGCTATTATTCCACTTTCAACATCCTATGGAACCCTGGGGTTTGCAGTTTAGGGAGGGGCATTTACAATTCTCAACCAAGGAACTCTTTGGCCTCAGTAAGCTACAAACTCCAGAGTTCCACAGGACGCTGAAATTGGAATGATAGCACTATAACAAGGTAGTGCAGAAATGTCTCCAGTTTTCATGGGTTTTCTCCAAGCACAAGACAAGGGTGCAAATTCTCCAGATCTGGGGGGCTCAACTCCAGGCAAGAGGAAAGGGTTGTGTGCTAATTTCTAACTCACCTAGTAAGGTGCAAACTTGCTGCAGTTTGCAAGGACTGGTTGATCTCTTCTGCAACTTGCAACGACCTGGGGTGTGCATGTGAGGTATTTCCTACTTCCCTACCAGTCCTTGTTTCACCAGCACTCACTGTCTACTCTGCCCTCTATCCACCCCCTGGAAGCAAATAGACTAGATTAAACGTTCTTATTCTATCTCCCTAAGTGAGAAAGAATAAATGCCCCCATTTTACTTTCATCTGAAATAACCCATTTGACTAACACTTCTGTCTAAATTTCAAAAACAAAACAAAACAACAACAAACAGCCAACTTTAGTCCAGGAACTAATTGCCTGCCTCAGACTTACATCCCTAAAAAGTGAAGGGGTGAACCACCAATTTTCCCGTCTCTACCCACTGTTGTACTCATCAGTTGGTCAGAGCCTTCCTCTCCTCTCACAGTTTTGAAACTAACCATGGTGAAAGAAAGAGCAATAGCTTTTCCTAGAAGGGGGCACATGGATTCACCTGAACCTTTGTTGCCAGCAGTGGGAATTAACAAGACAGCAGGAGTTTCCAAAGGGGTGTAGCTATGGGGAGGGCGAATGGAGGGCATTGTCCCAACAAATAAGAATTCTGTCCCCCATCAAATCTTCTTTCAAGTCCCCAGATCATTCACATTATGAACTCATACTGGTGGTGTTCACATTCACTTGGTAACTTTGACTGACATTTTTCTTTGGTTACCTAAACTGTATTTCTAAATGCCCAGATGAAGTTTTAAATTACTGCAAAAACAGAAATGTGGTGGCTGAAGAAAAATTTCATTTGCGGTGGCAGAATTCCTATTTGGAAGGGGCAATGCCCACGTTTCATCACCACCCTGGCCACAGCTACCACAGTAGCTAGCTTGAGTTTCCATGAAGGGGCTCACCCTGTAAGGCCAACAACTTAGAATCACAGAACTGGAAGAAACCACAAGGACCATCCAGCCCAACCCTTCTGCCATGCAGGAATCTACCATCCAGACATCCATCCAGCCTCAGTTGACACACTTCCAAAGGAGGAGACCCCATCACACTCTGAGGCAGCGTATTCTATTGTTGCACTGCTCTTACCATTGGGAAGTTCCTCCTAATGTTTAGGTAGAACCTCTTTTCCTGACGCTTGAAGCCATCACTCCATGTCCTAGTCTCTGGAGCAACGGGGGGAGCTTGTTCCATCTTCCGTAAGACATCCCTTCAAATAGTGAAACATAGGGCCTTTCTGCACTACACTGTTATAGTGCTATTATTCCACTTTCAATCTCCTATGGAATCCTGGGGTTTGCAGTTTAGGAAGCAGCCTCAAAGGAATTCTCAGCCAGAGAGCTGTTTGGCCTCAGGAAACTACAAACCCCAGAATTCCATAGGAGGTTGGAAGTAGAATAATAGCACTATAACAGTGTAGTGCGGAAATGGCCATAGTTATGTTACCTAAAAGTCAGGTTCTGACTTTCTAGAGAAGTTGGACCACCAGGTTGTCACTCGGAGACCTGTTATGAGAATTCATGCTTCTCCTCTTTGAATTTTGTGTCTAATCTTTTGGACTGTAGTGCCAGGACAGTCCTGATTTTTATTGATCAGTAAGCCACCCAAAGAGCCTTTCCAGCAATTTTTTTTTAAAACAAAACATTAAAGAAACCAAACTTTTATATGGGAAGAGAAGTGGTCAGAAACAAAAGGGACCCTTCTCATTTCCTGCAGGCCCTTCCCCTTTTCTCATGATTGTTGTGTGCCCTCAAGTAGAGAGGCTATGGGCTTTCTGAGGCTGAGATTGCGTGACATGCTCAGAGGAAGGAATTGGTAAAGCCACCTCTGAGTGTGTATGTATGTATATATGTGTATGTATATAGCCTAAGAAAAGCCTAGGAAATTTATGGGGTCGTCATAAGCCGACAGGCGAATTGAAGGCTACACAGAGGCCGCTTCCACACTAGAGTGTTATAGCGCATGATTCCACTGGCAACATCCTATGGAATCCTGGGGTTTGCAGTTTCGGGAGGGGAACTGCAAACCCCAGGATTCCATAGGATGTTGCCAGTGGAATCATAGCGCTATAACACTCTAGTGCGGAAACAGCCAGAGAGAGAGAGAGACTGCGGGCTGGTACCCGCTCTTGTAGCCCCCCAGTTGGGTCTGCCTGCCCACGCGGATCCTTGGGGCACCCGCCAGCCACAAAGCCAGCAGCGAGGGGCGCCCAAACGGCTCTCCCCCGCGAAGCGGCTTGGCGCCCGTCCCCCACCTCCCACGCGTACGCGTTTTGCTCCTCGGGAGTCGCTCCCACGGAGGTCAGGCGGGCTCCCTCACCCTCCAGCCCGCGGGGCTTTCGCCCGGCAGCCCGGCGCGCGCCCTGACCTCCTCCGCGCGCTTGCCACGCACCCCCGTCCCTCCTCGCCGCTCCGCGAGCCCCAGCCCTCCGCCGCGCCCCCTCCCTCCCCCCACCCGCGCCGCCCGCTCTCCTTAGCGCTTTAAGAGAAGCGCCTGATCCCTCTAAGCCCGCCCCTAACCTCCACGGCCGCCTCCTCCAGGTCCCCTCCTAATTGGCTGACCAGGGCATGAATATGTATGCCCTGACCTGTGTGAATGAGCCGCGGCCGTCCCCTCCCTCGTCCTGCACAGAGAGGCTCAGTGTGCGAGCGGGTCCCTCAGCCGCCGCCGCCGCCGCCGCCGCCACCCGAGCCCCGGCCGTCGTCACAAGCGGAGCCCGCCTCGCATCCCGGGAGCCGGCGGAGCCCCAGCGCGCAGCCCGAGCCAGGCTCCGCGCCCGTTCGGTGCCAGGCTCTCCCTGCCTCCCTCCCTCCCTCCTGCCCGGCGCGGCTCCACTTCCCCGGCCCGGCTCGCAAACCCCCGTGGCAGCCGCTCCGCCGCCCCGCTTCGCTTCGCCGGTCCTGGGCTCGGCGGCGCCCGCCGGGGAGATGCGGGGCCTGTCCGGCTGGCTGGTGCTGCTGGTGCTCGGCGGCGGGTTCCGGCTGCGGGCGAAGGGCGCCGTGCCGCTGGCCGACTTCTACCCCTTCGGGCCGGAGCGGGGGGACGCGGCGACCCCGCAGCAAGACGACGGCGGCTCGGGGCTCCGGCCCGTCGCCGTGAGGTTCCCCTTCTTCGGCGCGGCGCACACCGCGCTCTACGTGAGTAGCCGCCCCGTCGGGCTGAGGGAGAGCGCGGGGAGGTCCGCGCGGCGCGTTGCTCGCTCCCCGAGGTTGCTTAACGCGGAGTAGTTACCCCGGAGTGCCCAGAGCGCGTTTCCCCAGGTCCCTGTCGGAAGGGGCGGTTGGCTCTTTAGCCTCCCTGGTTAAAAGGGAGAAGTAATTGTGTGCGCGCGTCTGAGCCCACTGCGCTCGCTTGAATTCCTGCCACGAAGTGGTCCCCTGTCAGCGGGGTCGTCCCGGGCCAGATGCCTCCTTTCTCCGGATGGGGGCATCCGCGGGGATGCTCGGTGTTCAGAGCTGGGAGGCGCGATCCTAAACAGGTTTTCTTGGAAGCGGATACCTGACCCAGCTTCCTTCTATACCTACTGCTTAATATCGCTTCTGTACTGTATATCGGATGTCATCTCCAAGAACTTCACGACAGTTGATGTGGCTTTTCTCTTTCCCTGCTCTTTGTCCTCATAGCAACCCTGTGAGGTAGGTTATGGGGAGAGATGGTCACCCAATGAGCTTCATGGCTCAGCAGAGAGGTGAACCCCCTTTTCCCCCAGGCTGCTGCAACACAGCTGGTGTAGATCGTCTCAGCTGGGCCAAAGGCAAATTTAGATTGCATTGACCTTCTGATGGTGAGGGCTGTTGAAGTTTTGAAAAGGCTTCTGTCAGTGTACTTAAGCTAAATAACTGGTGGTCTTCCTTAAAGGGGAAAGTTGGGAAGACGATGGGGTCTTATGGAAAGTACATGTTAGTCTGTGTTCCTCCTACAAAGCCATGCAGTCACATTTCTAGTACATTTTAAGTCCTGTTCGATGCTCATTGGTGGTCAATACCAATGAAGCAGAGGGTAGATGTGTGGCATCTGTGTTCACTTTTACATCTGTGTGTGTGGATTCATAACAAGCTGCTCACACGAACCATTTGCCACACAGAGAAGTCGCTTGTTTGCATGCTACTGCAATGTCTTGTGTATTTATTTTTATTTCTCTTTGAACACAAGCTGGTTTGTGCGCATGTGGATGCAAGCACACATGCATGCAAGCCTTCACGTTTCCTTGTCAACTTATGACAATCCCCTGTATTTCATAGGGTTTTCCTAGGCGAGAAATACTTAGAGATCGTTTACCAGTTCCTCTCTGAAATGTAGCCTACCACACCTGGTATTCATTGGCGGCATCCCATCCAAATACTAACCAGTGCTGACCCTGCTTAGCTTCCAAGATCAGGTGAGATCTGGCATCTTTAGGGTACTTGGACCTTTACGTTTCTGGAAATCGACATGCAAGACGGTTTAGATGAAGAATACATTGCATTAAAATGTAAATAATGATAATTCATTAGTGGATTACCAGGAGTTTATCTGGCAGATCTATATAGAGGAAAGCCGATTCTCTTTAACAATTCTGCTGCACATCACACCTGTAGAACTGTACAGTACATTTTGCACAATGGGGCATGGATCTCTTCTGGGTAGTAGGTATGGGTCAGGGTTGGAGAAAGAAAGGCACCTTCCCAAATCCTGAGAGAGCAAGAAAGAAGCAGACCTTAAGCAAGATGATGTGGTTGATAATCATCCCAAAGGGCATCCAATATACTCAATATATTGCATTGCAGTGCAAATTGTCTTCCATCAAGGCACCTGAATGTCAGATTGCAATCTGTTTAAATTTACGCTGCTTCTTCAGATTATTATAGTAATTATATGCAACCTTTTTCCCAACAAGGTTCAAAACAGGTTACAACAATGAAAACAGAAATTAATTAAAATACAACTGTTAAAAAACAGACCGCAAATGAGTAATACAGCAGATCAGGAAAGGCCCTATCAAAGGCCTGCAAAGGCCTGTCAAAATGAAAAAGTATTCCCCTGCTTGCAGAAGATCGCAAGTCTGACTTCTGTAGGAAGGGAGTCCCAAAGCCTGGGAACAGCCACTGAGGAGGCTCTCTCACATGTTTCCACGAGATATACCTGTGGAAAGGGTGGGACAGAGAGGTGGGGCAACCCAGAAGATCTCAGAATATAGGCACGCTCATGTGGAAGAATATGGTCCTTCAGATAACCTAGACCTGAGCTGCATAGGGCTTTATAAGTCATAACTTTGAATTGTGCCTGGAAACAGACTGGCAGTCAGTGGGGCTGTTGCAAGAAGGAAATTGTATGCTCCCTGTGGCCAGCCCTGGTAACAGTTTGGCTGCAGCTCTTTGGACCAGCTCAAGTTTCTGAACACTCTTCAAAGGCAGTCCCATATAAATCACATTACAATAATCAAAATGGGATGTAAATAAGGCATGTGTCACTGTGAACATATCTGATGTCTTTAGGAACAGGTGCAACCTTAACTGTGCAAAAGTACTCCTGAAACAAGAGCTTCCAGGCTGAAGGTTGAATCCAGGACTACATCCAAACTATACATATGCATCTTCAGCAGGAGTATAATCCCAGCCTGCACAGGCTGAATGCTGATTTCCTGATCTGCCTTTCAACTGACCAGGAACACCTCCATCTTGTTTGTTATGGTTCAGTATGTTCATACTCATTCAGTCCTTTACTGATGACAGACACCTATTTAGGACTGAGACAGCTTCCTTGGATTGAAGTAGAAAGGAGCAAATCAGTTGGGTGTCATCTACCTACTAATGGCATCAAATTCCAAAATCCTGGCAACCTCACCCAGCAGTTACACATATAAAATAGCATAGTAGATGGAACTAAGCCCTGAAGAAGCCTACAGACTAATGGCCAAGGAGTTGAACAGGAGCCTCCCAGCACCACCTTCTGGGTTTGCCTTTCCAGGAATGAACATAGCCATTGTAAATCAGTGCCTCCAAATCCCATCCCAGCAAGGTGGACCAGAAGGATACCATGGTCAGTGGTACTTCCCAGCACAGTTCATCCACCAAGGTGACCAAAGGTATCTTAGCCCTATAGCCAGGCCTGAAACCAGATTGAGGTGGACCTTGCTCAAGAATGGAATGTTGGGAACTAGTTGATGGTTGTCCAGTGTGGTGGGATCCAGAAAGGTCTTTTTCCACAGTGGTTGTATGACTGCCTCCGTCAGGCATGCTGGAGCTCTGCCTTATTTTAGCGAGGCATTGACCACTTCCTCCACCCACACAAACTCTGGCTTTTCTAATAAACAAGGAAGATCAAAGATTTAACACATATGTGATGGCTCTCACCTCTCCAAGAATCCTGTCCGCATCCCTGAGCTGTGCAAGTATCCATTATCACTGGACAAACAGCATGTATAAATATATCTGCTGTACTAAAAGGGCCAAAAGATTCTTCTCTACCCCTATTCCCCGGCTGCTAATACTCCAAGACAAAGGTGCTTTGTGCGCCTTTTTTGGTGGTCATACTATGCTGTTTTTGGTGATCGTGCTATGCCAGCTTGTGTTCCTTGAGTAACTTGTTTCTGCTGATATATGAAGACATTCGTTCTCAGACTTTAGTCCTCCAGATGCTTTGGATTCCATCTTTCAGAAGCCATAGCCAGTATGCCCATTGATCAGGATTTCTGGGAGTTGAAGTCTGAAACATGGGGAGGACCCTTTAGAAATGTTACATTAGCGTAAGATACCTGAAGGCTTTCTGCTGTTTAGGAAGACCACTGGTTCATAACCATTTTGCCCAATCTTCATGTAAAAAAAGTTGCTACTTCTGCACATCAGCATGGGACCTGCATCTCTCTTTGCTGGCTGCTTTCTAACAAGGTCAGTAGCTTAAAGGGGTAAGACAGGGGTGGAAATCATGTGGCCTTTCACATGTTATTCAGCTGCAAATACTAGCAGTACTATTGCCAGCATAGCTAATAATGAGAAATGTTGGGAATTGCAGCCCAAGAACATCTGGAAGGATGCATGATTCTCACTCTTGGGTAAAGATCCACTAGCCACAAATAAGAGCTATGAAGAGGATTCCACAAAATCACAAGATGAATTCAGAAAATGTATTTTGGAAAATCAGCATCTCTACCGTTTGTGTTCTGGGCCTTTAAAACATTTTGTCATTATTTTTAAGCCCCACACCCACCCTGGCAACTATGATCTTTAATCCTCCTCTTCTCCTTATCCTCAAAAGCAGATTTTCAAGATTCTAATGAGTAAGTATACCACTAACTGCCTTGAAACCACATAGTCAGTGAACCAGATGTTTTGCAACCAGAATCAATTTCTGTTAGCCAAGATAGTTAGATAACATAGGCTTATGCTTAAATTGGCTTTAAACTTTTGGGATTGCTAGGGAGAGAATATAAGTAGCTTGATCCTTTGAAATGCACTGAAGCATCTTTTAAATAATCTAGTACCAATCGTGGCTGAAAGGAAACACTGATATAGAGGATTTGTACTGTCCTTTCCTGTACATCCCCTGCTTTCCTCTCTTGCTGCCCTATCCCACGTCATTCAAGAAGTACACTGATCCTGAGCAGAAGGTTTTGAGGGTCCCAATAAATTCAAGAGTCCTGCAACTTCGCTTTCATGATCTTCCTTCAGTCGATTTACCTTGGGGTCCAAGCCAGTGGCTCCAGCATCCATAGATTACCAGACTTTAGATCTGTCTTTCCAACCCGACTAGCCACTCTCGAAGGTGAAAGGACCTACCTTCATCCCATGAGTACCACTTTGTCCGATATTTGCAATTAATGACTTTGTATATAGCTGCCTTCTGTCTCATTTTTTGTACTCTGTTTTTTAAAAAGTCACTTCATATTGTTCCAAAGCCATCTGGATTTACTTGGGGACAGTCAAACAGTCTAATTTAATTTAAGCCATCAAAGCTGTAACAGGATGTTAAAAATCTGAGAGTCTTTGCTATATTAGGCTATTATACTATGCAGCCAAGGCAATATAACAGCCTGAAGATTCAAGGTTGAAGGACAATCTGTGTATGTCTTGACCTCTCCCAGCTCTTCGAACACCCATAGCCATGGGTCAATGTGACTCTAGGGATTTTTCATGCACTATGCTCATGCTTTCTATTGTGGAGTAGCCGCTACCTCCACAGGAATACTGCTGTGGTTGGATGAAATCTAGATATGTTTTTAGAAAGTGGGTAGGTGTAAGAACTAGGTGACTGAATTTTTTCCTTTCTCTGGCATGGCACGGGACAGGAAATTGCTTACAGTGGTAACAGAGCAAAATCTAATTTCCTGGAGAGAATATTGGATGTTGGAATTACCTCTAGAGAATCTGTTATGCAATCCAGTTGCTTTGCCTGTAAATAGGTCAGTGGAAGAGAGTGTTGTAGTTGGGCCAACCTGAGGCTTCACCCCTTAGATGGCAATCTCCTGATGGTTTTAAATATATAAGACCATTGCTATTGGATGCTATTGCTTCCATACTCATAGAATCATTGAGTTGGAAGAGACTACAAGAATAGAATCCAACCACCTTCCAGTTCTGTCCAGTGTCATCCATCACCTGTAACAAGCAAGTGGGTCTTGTTACTGTATGTATCTACTCCATGAAGCAGTTGCCAAAATGCATTCCTTGGATCTACACAGAACAAAATACTGTCACATGCAACTATATACAGGTGACAGTGTATGTTCATTCTCCCATATGGAATGACAATTGTATGCAAATATAATCTTGTATAAGGCTATACCCCGAGGTTATAGTATCCTAAAATTCAGTAAAATGAAAACTTTAGTTCTACCCAGGCCAGCACAGCTTACCTACTTGTTGGCATTTCCTTTATAAACATGTTTGCTTATGAGAAGAATTTTTGAAAATATCTCCTTGTTGAAAATTGCATGCAACTGGGAGCTCTTTCTTGGCTCTACTTCCTCCCATGCCAAGCTCTGTTTGTTTGTTAGGTAGTCATATTTGTATCCTGAGGCAGTATACGTGTCTGCCTTCTTCCCCATTTTATCCTCACAAGAACTCTGTGTGAGAGAGTGACTGGCCCAGTTTCACTTTGTGCATTTCAGGGTGCTCAGTGTTGTCTGGGATCCAAGTCCAACTTCAGCACTCTGACCACTGCACCATGCTAGTTCTCTCTTGTTAGAACATGGCAGATTTGGGTGCTGTGAGTATTGTACGCCTGGACAATACATTTTGTTCAGAAACTGTAAACACACTTGCTGAAAGGTGCCTGTCAACTAAGCTAAGGAGTGGCTTTCTTGACCAAGCAAGCATTTGTGGTCAGACAGGACATATTGGTGCTCTAGAGATATGGAGGGAAGCAATGGCATCAGTTGTTGAAATACTTATATTCTGTTGCACATCGTAGAATCATAGGTGAAATCTCTTTAAAACAGTGTAAAATTTTAAACAGAATAAATTAAACATACTACATGTTAGTTTAACAAGTCAAAGTAGATTTAAAAGGTTAAACAGTTCAACATTTTGTAGAAATCACTTAGGGCCCAAGAGCTGAAAGCAAGCAAGCAAGCTTGGTCCCGGAGTGAAGCCAGCATCAGCACAAATCAGATCTCCAAAGGGAGGGCGTTGCTCAACTGGGGTGCTGCAGTAAAGAAGGTTCTCTCACATGTCCTCACACAGTTCATTGCTCCCACTGAGGAGCCCTCAGCTTCATTGTGCTGAATGTTTGAAACAAAGCATGAAGTTAGGTATTTACCAAGTGCTTCTGCTGTCCCGCCTGCAGCATCTCAGAGCCATTGAGGGGTTTTAAGAGGCATGTTGGCATTCTCTGTCTCTATGTTTTTTAGGTAACTGGCAGTCAGACTGCTCAGCATCCTTAGGTATACTCTTTCAGCACTGACAAAGGCTGAGGAAGTTATGGGATCATCCTTAGCCCTGGGAGGAAATACTGGGCTTTGTCTTACTCACCAAAGCCTGACCAACCCCAAGTTGTAGTGATAGCAATATAGTGGTGTTGATAAATGGGGCTAGTGACATTATGTGATTGTCTTTGCATGGGCACCTCTGAAAAGCCAGTATGTTAGTTCTGGAACCTTTCTAATTCACTCCCTATCCCCCATTGTTATACTGAACTGATAAAGTGGTGAAGGACCCAAGAAATAGCTGTAGTGCAAAAGCTGTGAAATAAAACTTTTGTAGGGATGCGCAGAATCTGCTCATCTCTGATTATCATAAAGACAAATGGAAATCATGTAGGTAACCTTATGAAGCTGTGAGACCTGGAAAATAAGAGAGCCTTGCCATGCCTGTAAAGAGCAACAGATTTACTGTAGCAAAAGAGCAACAGATTTACTGTAGCAAAAGCTTTAACAGACTAAATCAGTATATTAAGTGGACTCTGCTCCATAAAAGCTTGTGCTGCAGTAAATCTGTTATTCTTTAAAATGCCACTAAGACACTTAGCAGTGTTTTCTGAGATAAAACAAGCAGTCAGTACTTCTGGTAGAGCTTGAAAAAGTAACTTTTTAAGACAAAAATGGGAGTTCTGGGAATTCCAGTACAAAAAAGTTAGAACTTCCCCAAGCTTTAGTTTCTGATAGTTATCATAAATTAGTGAAACAAAAGTGTACTCTTCTTGCCATTGCTAAGAGTGTTTCTGAAAGATGATGATCACACATTTGGCTTAGGCCCTGGACTTTGCAACAGGCAGGGTACACTCCCTTGAACTGGTATATTCAAATTAGTAAGGGGTTATCTAGGGCCATAAGTAATGGCAATTCACTTTCTGTCATCTTACAAGCAGACAGTAGAATACAATTTCCTGTGAGCTATGGTTTATTTTGCTTGACCCACTTGCAGTAGTACCAAAAGGGCTGGGGGTAGGGAAGTGGAGAACCAGGAAGCAAATTATTCCTTCTCCCATCCAGTAACCCAGGCCTGATCAAGCAATGCAGAAAAATGATGACATTACTGAGTTCTGTGCAGTTATTTTTTAGATTGCATCTCCACAGCCATCATGGCCGAAGACCATACTGACTGCAGGAAACAGATATAGATGATGTAGTACCAAAGAGTAACTTTTCCAAGTTCTGGTTTTTGTGCTTGAATAGGCTGAAGATGGAGACTTACTATCTCTTTTAAAATCTTTTCCTACATTAAAAATCCAACTGGAAGTGGTAAGATGGCATAGCAAAGAATTTCTTCCCATTCTGCCATTTTTGGACCATCTAGTTATGACTTTGTTAAACAGAACACTAAAAACCTGTACCGTCCCCATCTGTAGTCTGAAGTGCACAGTCTGTTCTACAGGGACATTGTTGCCATAATACCACATAAGAGTGTTGATCCTTATAAATCCAAAAAAAAAAAAAATTCCAATCACACACAAGGCCAAAGTATCAGCAAGCTTGGGAGAACTCCAGAGCTTGCCAAAGTATGAGCAATTCTTAAGAAAAAAAAATCTGAAGAAGCTAGGCTTCTTACAAGCAGTTCAATGAAGACTGACAGGGTCAGTGGGCATGTAGAATGCTACCTTACGGTGGTGAGCTGGAATAGAGTGGACTAGAGAAGGGCAGGACTGGCTAGAATGGGAAACAGAAGGACTGTGTATGTTTCCATTTAATTCGCCTTCAGGCTTAGATAGCCCTACGTAATTTCCATGGAGGTGCTTATGAAAATGGTGGAATAAGAGTAATACAGAGGCATCCTTTCCACACCAGAAACTTCCCAACTCATGGGATGCATATGCATTATGTTTCTCATCTCTAAGTAACCTATTGTGAACTTTAAACCCCCAATGCAGGGCACATAGGCTATCAGGAATATGTCTCACAATTCGTCAGGTGATGCATAGAAAACACACCATTCTTGAAGGATGGCTCTCCAAACAAAATCAATGTATAGATGGAGTAGGATTCTAAGTTTAGATGATGTTTTGTATATTCCTAGGCTCTAAATTGGGATGGGGGAGAAATTTCTTTGGCTTGCATTTTAATATAAACTGAACTAATTCACACTTTCCAAACTAATATGCAAATAAAATGCAACTATCTTTGTGTATTTATACTTCACAAAATTGTGCAAAGCAGTTCTCTACTTTTTTAAAATGTGTACATTAAGGGAGTTTGTGTACAAAATGAAAATATTAGGAAAGATACATACGTATTTTTCTGTATACTTTATCAGAAGAATTTCAAACTGATGCATAAATATGACAGAACAAACTGATAGTTTTAAAAAAATAATAAGAATGAGCATGGTGTAGTGGTTTGGGTGCTGGACTACAAATCTAGAAACCAAAGTTCAAATCACTGCTTGGCCAAAGAGCCTCTGTGATAAGTTCACCTTATCCAACGATAAGTTGGAAATGACTTAAAGGCACAAAAGAGCAGCAAAGAAAATGAAACAGACAGATTTGTCATATAAAATTCAGGTGCTGATACTAGCTATAAAACAATTTCCAAAATCATACTGTGTTAACAGAAATGGTTTCTGGTCCTTGACAAGTAAGAACATCTCAAAAATATCAACATCTGCCCTTCAGAACCTCTTTTCAAAAATTTTGCAAAGGGTTTTTGCATTTTTTTCTAAAAATGCATTTTTCTAGAAGAAGTCTCTTTGTGCAATTTTCAAAAAATGTCTTGAATGTCCTGAAATAAGAAAATGTCCTGAAATAAGAAAAATGATTGGAAAGTAGTTTCTTTTTTAAAATTCACTCATAATATCACTCAGTGGGGAAAACTTTGTAATTTTTTTCTTTATGTGTGTGAGTGAAATAAGGAAAGGTTTATATCCTCATGCTACAAATTTGGTTATCCAAAAAGGCACAATAATTTGTGCAAGCTTTTGAGACCTCCACCTCTTTTATTCGGCAAAATGTTATCAAAAGCAAGAGCAAAAAGAGGGAGGGTAACTCAGTCTTAAAGCCACATTGTAGTCTGCATGCTGTATTAAGATATAATGGTGAGGAAGACTCTCCAGACTCTCAAATTGTGCTCCTTGGGTATTAGATTTTACCCTGAAGGGCCCCTAGGTTAGCTGGGAACAGGAAAAGTAATAAAATGCAATAAACTTTGATTCTCTATTTGGAAAATACAAATATACCACCCTCTCCTGCCTGCTTTTCCAAGATCTGGAAATAATGCCTTACAAACAATAGTGATGGCATTCAACCATGGGAGTGGGAAAAGCAGGTCAAGCCAGGACAGTACATGCTATTTGTAGGAAAACTAGAAGAAATAGGAGAATGCTAGTTGTATGGATTTCCACATAAATGTGTCTTTGGTTTGCCACAATGGTACAAGAAAATTTTCACAGCTGAGAACCCTGTATATGTAGATAGACTAGGAATGGGCAACATACTAGTTAGAATAGCCTATGCTACACAAAATTAGCAGGAGGGCTGTATTTAATTTGCACGTTTGGATATAATTAATGAGCAACAGCATTGGGAAGACTTCATCCGGAATATGGTGTTCAGTTCCTGAGCTCTGATGCCTGGAAAGATGTTGACAAGTTTGAAAGAATTTAGAGAAGACCGACAATGAGGAATCTACAGGGATGACATGAGGGGAGAGAGAGAGAGAAAGAGAGAGACATGAGGGATCATGCTTATTTCTTTGTAGAAAAGAAGATCAAATGGATTGGGTGGGTGGCAGAGGGGTGGATTGGATTAGGCTGACAGTTTTTCAAATAATTTCTCTTTCTTGTGACACTTTCTTGCATGTCTCAGGAAGGAGAAATGATGGTTCAAAAGGGCAAGAGATGCAATGACTTCACTCAAAGGCAAATTCTGGTTAAATATTTTATGGCTGTTTAGAGAGGGCTGGAATCTTCTTACTTGAAGATCTCAAGAAAAATCTGGGCAACCATCTGGTAGAGATGCTTTGTATTATTGGTTTGTCATGTTTGTATCCCACATTTCCCTTTCAAAAGTACATGGAGGAGGAGGCTACATGAGGTTCTTATTTTCATTCTCCAGTAACTCTCTGGGTCTGGTTAGGCTAAAGCATTGACTTAACATGAAGCCACCCAATGAGTCTTATGGTTGAATGGACATTTTAATGTCTTTTTCCTACACCCAAGCCTGCTCATTTAGACTTTATGCACTACTGGTTGTTGTAGGAAGCAAGGTTGATCTGATGGAGCTGTTGCTCTGTTTATACTCTGAGATAGGCCTTGTTAAGGTGGTAAGCCTGATTCTGCTTTGCATTGCCTTCAAGTGTAGAGGTTGGATCACTGAACATGCCTATTTTTAAATTAAGGGTAGACAAAGAAAGGTTCTAAAAGGTTTTTGGGCTGCAGCTCCTATCAGTTCTAAAGCCACTAGTGAAGAATGCTGGGAATTGCAATATAGCAGCATTTAGAGTGCCACACTTCGCTCAGCCTGATATAATTAAATTTTCCTTACTCTTATTTATTGTTAAATTTATCTCATGCTTTTCTCCCAAAGTCTTAAGAACTCAGTAGAAATCTATAGCATTCAGTAGTTGTAAGTGGCTTGTGCATGGTCTGGAATGCTCAATTTGCGCAAGTTGATTACACATTCCCAGGCCTGAGGCTCGGCCCTCATTAACATATTAAATTTTGATTGCCATCTCTCCTTGCTTCTTCTAATTGATGTTTCCTTAGACTCCTGGAAATGGATTTCTCCTACCCACAAGTCATCAATCTCTCTCTAGTAAGTTAAACATGTTTCCTTTTTGTACCCAAATCTTGCCTCAGAGTACTAGACCAGCAAGTATGTAAGATGGTTAATTATTATAGATATTTTTCAGTATCTGTCACTGGATTGAGAGCCAGCATGATATAGTGGTTTAAGGTTGGACTACAACCCTGGAAACCAGAGTTCAATTCCCCACTTAGCCATTGAAATCCACTGGGTGACCTTGGGCACATGGCATACTCTCAGCCTCAGAACACCCAGTGATAGGTTCACCTTAGGGTTGCCATAAGTCAGAAACGACCTGAAGGCACAGCACAACAGCATCATGGGATTATAGTGTAATTTGACAGTGGCCACCGTGCTGGAGACACCAACTAAAGATATGAAGCAGTATCCTGCCAAAAGCACTGGAACTCCTGAGTCAAACGTTTAGAGGTCAGTGTATTAATGTAATAGTTGTGTTGATATTCCAAGACCTGTAATTCTTTCTGCAATAATATGTGGTGCCCCACGTGTCTCGACTGTAACCTGAACCTATGTGTGCTTCGTCTGAAGGGTGAGCCATCAAAATGTTTTGGGCTTCATTATAGAATAGTGAGCGCTGAGGAACATGCTGTATCTTCTAGAATACAATTGAGGCTGTATGATAAGGATGAGATTATTTTGTAGTAACAGGACTAGCAATTCCCTCTTATGTGTTAGGAACATAGAAAGCTGCCTTATCCTGAATGAGACTATTGGTTTTATCAGCTCTGACTGAGAGCACCAATTTTTTTCCCACTCTGAGAGAATTTTCAAAAACTGCAGTTTTCAAAGACTGTTTAACAGTTTGGCACTTACTCTGTGCAATTACACATGGTTTCTGCCCAGAAGAACATTCTAAACATTATTATATTAACAATAATTTTTCTTTCTGGACAGAAAATGATGGTTCATGTACTGTTTCCCATGCAAAAAAACTAAGGGCATTTCCACACTATGCTGTTATAGTGCTATTATTTCACTTTCAACATCCTATGGAATTCTGGGGTTTGCAATTTAGGGAGGAGCATTTAGAATTCTCAGCCAGAGAGCTCTTTCGCCTCAGTAAACTACAAACCCCAGAATTCCACAAGATGTTGAAAGTGGAATAATAGCACTATAACAGTGTAGTGCAGAAGGGCCCTAAGTGTGATCTTACGAAGAATAAGTCCTTAGCTGCAAAGGTTCTTGTCAGTCCAGTATTCTCTTCATCAGGGTTTCCCAACAGTCAAGAAACCTGTTCATGTTTTTTAATGTTTTTCAAATAGTTTTACACACCTTGTGTATGAGCTATAGTTACTACAGTTGCATGCAAGATGTACTCCTATTATGTATTTTGCATGCCACACATGTAATGTGAGTTGGTAGTTCTCTGTGATATTTCTTGTTTCCTTAATGATTGTTATATGGAATCTATATATCTACCAGCCTTTCTTTCTGCTTACGTTGTCGGCTGTCCATGGTCCTTTCTCATTGTACCTGATCATGGCTATAGAATCATCCAATTTGTGTTGTTCTGTCAACAGTTTTGTGAGTGGTACTTTCCCCGTTTTTAATGTTGCCTAAACAACCATTTGCTAATCATAAGTTTTTACCCTCATTTGCTGCCTTTTTTTCTAATCCCTTTCTTTTTTCTTTTAACTATTTTAAACAGTTTTTGAGATGCCATTCAACTAGGCTGTAAGAATGGTGCATTTTCATTATTTTGTGGGTACCTGCTTATTATACAGGACAGAGAAAACGAATACGGTAGTACACTGACTAGCAAGACAGCATTGCAACTTGCTGTCCTAGAGCTCTTACTACAGAGAGTGTTTAAAAGTTAGAGAAATAAAACACAAAGGAGACTTTGAAGTAGAAATAGAAGAACATGAGTATTTCAAAGCAGAAGTACAACTAGAAACAAAGGCAAAATCAGGGGGGTTGAGGGAATTTGACCCAAGTACAATTAACATCACAGTCCACATTAAATGTTGCCCACATGTGAGCTGAAGAAACCACCTTTAATAATAATAATAATAATAATAATAATAATAATAATAATAATAATAGAAACCACCTTTATGACTTATTAGGGATTTAAAACAAAGGTCAAGTAGAACATGTAGCAGATTTGGATTGGGGGGCTTAACAGACAGCAACATTAAATAGGAAAAGGTGTGATACAGCTCACTAAAACAATATCCTGGAAAAATCACTTCAATTGTCCAACTTTGAGCCATGCAAGTTTTATTTTTCTGCCACCTATACTCCATCCCAAAGATCTATTCACATTATTCTTGTCTTTTCTTCGATCAGCAGCCCCTTGTCACTTTCAGATTCAAGATCTATTTATTTAATAATAGCTGTCTTGTATTAGCTGGCTGTTGTTATTCTGTTAAATATGCCTGAGCTAGTCTGAACATCCTCTTTGCAAACTTGCCACTTGTAATCCTTCCTTTGTTTGTACATTTGACTTGTGAGTGCATCAAAGTCTTCAATAACATTTTGATTCCTCTCCTTCCATTGTTAAATAATTATTTAGCTCCTCTATTTAGCTGTACACAGACTTTGCTGTCACCCTCATTTGCACTGCCATAAGGATACTTCCCGAGAAAGACGTACTTCCAGTTGAGTAATAGTAGACTATGAACATGACCATGCTGTATCCCATGTATAGAAAGCTTTGCCAAATTCCTGCTGTACAGAATTTGAACTTCCAATAAACATTATTGTTCTTGAGCAGAGCATGCCTAAGACACTTTGCCTCCTGTGCTGTAACACCAAATAATATACATCCCATCCACCAACAAGTCAAGGTGCATAGTATCCCAGGCAAGATGACTTATTTTGGCACCTGAAATAGAGAACTTCACAAATGCCTCTCTCCCTCCTGGCAATTAAAAACAGTATAATAGTCTGTTGCCCCTTTGGCATACTTAAAAAGCAGCTATATCAGTCAACACTTACGTAAATCTAATTGATTGAAGTAGATTTAGACTTTGCTTTCTCATTTTTATTGGGCCGGGATCCTGATTCAATCATACCTAGCTAAGCCTCAAAATTGCTGTGACTTAAATTATTTGTGAATGACTCATCTTTCATTTCATCAAATCTACTCTTAGTATGACTAGGTCTGGACAGGGGTGTGGCTACGGGGGAAGATGAAGACATTGTTCCCCTAAATAAGAATTCTGACCTCCTATGAAATGTTCCTAATTTCTCCAGCCATCTAGCATCGCAGTAGCTTAAAGCTTCAGTTGAGCATTTAGAAATAGAGTTTAGGCACCCAAAGATAAGGGGGCAGGTGAAGTTACCAAGAGAATGAGAACGCAGAGTTCTAGGCCTGAATGATTTTCAGTGTCTCACTCTCTACAATGCTAGAAAATTGAGGAGTGAAGAAAAAATTCATTTTGTTGGAAGAATGCTTATTGGAGGAACTGGGGTGATGTCAGGAGGTGACAGGAATACCCATTTCCAGGTGGTTTCTGACCTAGCTGTGGACATCATCCAGCCCATTAAGTGGATCCTGGGAGCCATCTGATCCCTGGGATGAAAGTACTTTCCAATATTTGCCTTAAGACTTAGGGATCAATGATGGCTGTTCTGGAACCAAACTTGGCCTTTGAATGAATGCTCCATGATGTCTCAAGTCACACAAAAGAAGAAGAGAAAGGCATGGAAGATGCAGAAGACACTTTGGGGGCAGAGCAGATAGCCTTGGCCTTCTCTACCTCCTTTCCTCTATGAAAAGTGTTTCTCTACAAAACTGCTCTCTATCCTCTTGTTAATGCTGTTTTTAAAAATCAAATCTGTCTTGTCTTGACCTTTTATATTGGACGGGAATCCCACATATGTCACACAATTGTGTCTCTGGATCTAACATTTTTAGTGCTGAATAAAAATTAAGTACTAATAAAGAATATAATTCTTTATTAGTACTTTATTAAGTACTAATAAAGAATATAATTCACAATTTAGGCCTTTTTAAAAAAAAACTCCTAAATGTACCTCACATAAAGGAAAAATTTAAAACAAGTGGGAACCGTTGGCCCTCCTAAAACTTGGTATTGTAATGCAGCTCCTTACCACTGGCTATTCTGGCTGGGGTCTTTAGGAATTGACTTTCACAACATTTGGACCAAATAGTAACTCATTGAGTACGATCCTGCGCCCATCTCTACATTGTAAAATGATAGAAAATTGCACATAATTTTAGGGTGTGCTCTTAGTAAAGCAAAAAAAGACAAACAAAAATTAAAAATGAAAGAGAAAGAAAAAAACAAAACCCTGATCCTCAGAAATGTGGTAAATGCTTGAAGTCAGGAGTTGAACAGGTATTATGGAAGCATAGTAATGTATCCAAGGTACTAGTATGCTGGTAAATTTTGAAGTGCTGGCTGACAACATGACGCTCCATATATAGGAATCTCTCACTTTTTGACACTGTATTATCTGATAACTTGTTCTTTTGATGCTTCCAAATTAAGGACAAGTTGCATTAATTCAGTGGGGGTTTTGCTCTTTCATAAGTTCCTGCCTACAGAGGCCTGCTTGGAACCACTCGCATGTGTGTGCTGCATGCAAAGTGCATTAAAGGTGTGAAGATGCTAAGCTGGCTGAAAGAGTTTGCGAGCAGTGCACACGTGATCAGCTCCAAATGAGCCTCCACAAGTCCTTCATGCTCCCTACAGTACAGTACATGGGTTCCACTTTTCAACCAATTCCATTTTCTGACACTGCTCTAGGAAGAAACAGAACTCTCAAGAAGAATTTTTAAAAATTCAACTGACTATGCTGAGCTGTCTATTTAAAATAACATTTCTAGAAGTCTTCATCACCATTGGGAGAATGTATTTTGGAAAGCTTGTTCACTCAGGAGCAGGCCACTCCAAACTACTTTTGATTACAACAGGGATCACTCATAACAGTCACTGTTGCTGGAGACATTTTATTTCCAGGAATGGTAGTTGAACTCAGAGGGAATGGAGTCAAGGGAGATAGTAGAAGATTTCATAAACCCTGCTTATCAAAACATACCAGGGGTTTGACCCTGCCAGCTCTGGCCCTATTGCACTACTGATTTTATGTGAGAATTAGCCGCAGGGAGTATACCTGAGCTGAGGTGCTATAAATCTTGACAAAACTTGAAGTGACACAGCCATATTTATTGACTGTCTCTGAGCTACTAATGAAACATAATGCATCTATGTCCATTTTGAAAATTAGATGGCCTGTTCCACCAGGAATGAATGTCAATTACTAGCAGCTAAAGAGGTATTTTACCCAGTTATTGCATTTTTCACTGTCATATGTGTGTGTTCGCATGAACATTCCTGCAGCTTTACTTGCTTATAATAATTACAATTTTGTTATAGATGTCCCCAGCGGTTCTCAACCTATGGGTCGCAACCCCTTTGGGGGTTGAATGACCCTTTCACAGGGGTCGCCTAAGACCATTGGAAAATACGTATTTCCGATGGTCTTAGACTCCATTCCCTCCTCGGTGGTGGTGCTCCGCATGCGCTCCCGCCAAAGGGGGCAGGAGGACGCGAGCGCGTGGCAAGCACTTGTGCACCACCACTCCTGGGCCTTTTCCACATGTTACCTTATCGCGGAGGTGGGGGGGTGCCGTTCACGCAAGTAGGTTCATGTGTGAGGTGCTCTTTTCGCTGCTCCTTCGTCCCGCAACTGGCTTCCTGGTCGCGCGACTTCCCCGCCCCTTCCTTCCACAGTGCAGCCTGGGAGCTGTAGGCTGTGCTGGGAGAGGAAGGGGCGGGTGGTTGCACGACCAGGAAGCCAGCTGCGGGACAAAGGAGCAGCGAAGAGAGCACCTTGCGCGAGAACCTGCTTGTGCAAACGGCACCACCCACCTCCACGATAAGGTAAAGTGTGGAAAAGGCCCAGGAGTGGTGGTGCACAAGTGTGAGCCACACGCTCGCGTCCTCCTGCCCCCTTTGGCAGGAGCGCATGCAGCCACAGTGTCACCACAGCAGGAGTGGTGGTGCGCAAGCGCAAGCCACGCACTCGTGTCCTCCTGCACCCTGTTCAGAAGGAACTGAAATCACTCCCCTTCTCCGCTACTGGAAGAACCTCCCCTCTGATGGGCCAGCTTGAGGGGGCAGCGGCATCATGGGGGGGTAGGCCCTCTCTTTGCCACGGCCCCTGCTCCCCTTGCCATGGAGGGGGGCGCTGCGGAAGGACCGGGGGGCCGCAAAGCGGCGCTTTTCCGGGGGGGCAAGTTGTGCCCAGCGCAAAAGACAAAGGTGCTGGGATTCCTTCCCCCCCCCCGGCCAGGGTCGACACTCTGGAAACTTTTCCCACACTGCCCCCCCCCATGGAAACAAGAGTGAAGCAGAAGCAGAGCCCAGGGGGGTTCTCGGAGTTTTTCCCGGGGGAGATGCGCAGCTCCTCTTTATCTCCCTGCCCGCCCACCCCGTCCCTGGCCGGCGAGGTGGCCTTTGCCGGCGGGGGGAGGCATTGTAAATAATAAGTAAATAATTTTATGGTTGGGGGTCACCACAACATGAGGAACTGTATTAAAGGGTTGTGGCATTAGGAAGGTTGAGAACCACTGATATAACCCTAGAGAGAACATGCAGGCAAAATCAATAAAATAAATCTTTCCTCTTTCCTCATAGTCAGGTTAACAACACAGAGGCAGGTTCAGAAATGTACTCTTAAAAGGCAGCTTTAAAACCCAACTCAGATTTGTTTTTCATGAAATCTGATGTACAGCTCTCAAAATTCAGGCATAAGCTGCTGGAGCAGCTGTTGCTGCTTACCCCAATTTTCAGTCACTGAAGAAGAATTTAATGTACCCAGAATAGTGCTAGGTGGGAAGAGAACACCTCTCCATTCGCCAACCATATATACCCAAATGCCGCTCATTCTGGTGGAGTCTTGTATTTGGCAACTCCTTAACTTGGAAATGCTAAAATGTATCCCACCCCTTCACATCTCTCATCTTATTTCTTTGCTTCACCAGTTTAATTCTTCCCTTTGTTACCCTAATGTGTTGGGGTGTAGTTTTTTAGCTTCTAATAGTATTATGTAATAATTTTATATCCCACCTGAGATCCTGGCCAGCATATGGTTTTTGAGAACATGCCTTAGTTGTATACTATTTTTTTCCTTTCATTGCTTGTTGTCAGTGAGGTTTTTTTCCCCTTTAAAAAGAATTAAATCAATATAATCTCACATCCCTCTTGCATATTTCCTCCTCTCCCCTGCCCCATCCAGACCGCACTGGCTCCACTCCAATTTGTATGGAGTAGCTGTAAAATGCTCCTATCCTTTGTAATTGAGCCAGACTTTTAGTGGGTTGCCTTTGGCAGTGTTGTAAAAGGCAACACCAAGCACAAGGCAAAGATGAGTCAGGCAAAGAAAGTCTGTACTTGATAGATTTTTCTTAGTGTAACAAGGCCTTTCTTCCTTTTGGAACAAGGAACGGGCTGTCAGAGGAGCTAGAACCCAATAAATCCTTTATACAAGCTACACCATAGCCCCCAAGGCCACGTGACTAGTCTCTGATGTTGATATAGGCTTATTTCTGGAAGTGCAGAGGGCTACAGCTCCAGGAAACCCCCCTCTCCACTAGAATGACCACTGGGAGCCATTGTCCAAAAAGTAACTTTTCAGAGCAATTTTACTCTCTTACATAAAAGGACTGTGTGACAAATCATTCAATATTATTATGCATGCAGAAAGCAATCTTTGCATCCCAAACTGTCTCTTCTCTACTTTCTCCCTGTGTGTGTTGGGATGTAGGACACTTTTCAATATATTGCTTGCAAACAGTGGAGGAAATGAGGATGTATTTTAAATCCAAATGCTGCTCACACCTACTACATAGGCAACATATTTTTAAAAATTGGCTCCTTTATTGGCCATCTGCCCTACAGTTTCCACTGTGGGAGAGACCTTGGGTCAGTACACAGGCTTTGCATGTAGATCTTGGTTTCAGTGCTTAGCATCTGCAAAGAGAGAGAGAGACCAACCAGGTATTGTGTGATAGTGAAGACCTACACCAGACAGTCAGGAAAACCTGCTACCAGTCTTTGTTTGCAATATACAATACCATTCGGATTAAATGGATCAATTTTCAGCAAAGTGAATTGTAGATACGGACAGTGCTGGATCTTGGAGTGGGGGGTGGGGAGCGGGGCACCAGGCTATGGTGCGTGGGGGCATGGCTGCTGTGTGTGGGGGCGTGGCCACAGTATGTGGGGTTTGGCCGTGGTGCGTGAGGGCGTGGCCAGGGCATACGGGGGCAGGGCTAAGAGCTGGGGTGCCCCTAAAACATTGCCACCCAGGGCAAAGCACCCGCCCCACATTCCTACATGGCTGGAGATGGAATTCCCTGATCCAGATCAAGAGGACTGCAGTGAAGGGCAAAAGGTTAAAGCCATCCACTTACCAGGGATTTAACCTAGGTTGGGTCCCCTGCTCTCTCTTCTTAGTTAAAAAAATAAATGAATATTGAGCTGCTAGCTCTGTTTTCTTTGAATAACATGTAGTTTGGCCATTACTATGAGGCAGCTACATTATCTTCAAACCCTATATTGGCTTATAGATTTCTGAGGCCCAGCCTGCCTCTTCCATTCACACATACACATACATTTTCACTGTTGTTTGTTATCTTCCCTAGTGTAGGCTGATTATCAGACCCAAAACAACAGATCCCATGATGGACTTATTGAATAACTGCCCTTTACAAACTTATTGTGGAGTTCTTCATTCTTGTCACTGTCTCTAGAATAATAAAAGCATCGTTGCTCTGGTGGTAGTGTGTTTTAAAGTTGTTTCTGACTTATGATGATTGTAAGGCAATCATATCATGGGATTTTCTTGAGAAGATTTGTTCAGAGAGGGTTCTGTCTTTCTCTTCCTCCGAGGCTGAGAAAATGTGACTTGCCCAAGGTCACTCAATAGGTTTCCAGGACTAAGTGGGGATTCAAACCCTGTTCTCCAGAGCTGTAGTCCAACACTCCATGCTGGTATTAGCAGTAGTTTGTTTCCAAAACCCAAAAGTAGAAAGGGATTTCTCTGTCATAGTATGCATGCCTCCCTTGTTGTGGGACAAAGCTCCCAATACAAAGTGCCCCAGGTAGGCAAAAAAAGAGACAAGTAGCCTGTCAGTGTTTGTGGAGCTAAGCTCGCATAACTCTGTGTCTGTGTCTCCAGCCTCTAGCTACTCATATCTAACAATATCCCGAATATTGGATTAAGAGTAATGCTGCAGATCGTAGAACTATGAGGTACTGACTAATACAGCAACTCCTCCTCTTGCTTCAGGAGATAAATGTACCTCTCCCATTTCCACAGGTATTAACAGCAGAAGGTTTAAGCTTCAGTTTCCATTAGTATGTGATTTCAGCGCTGACCCCTGCATTGCATATGTTCTCCTTAGCAATGTTTTATTTGGCAGCAACCACATGGGGATGACCCGAGGGAGCTAGGATGCACTAAAAGGAAAAAGTTTGATGCATGGGCCCTTTGGGAAGAGAGGGGTGTAACTTTAAAGGAGTTTTTGCCTCATTAGCATACTGAGCTCTGGTTTCCGCTGACAGCTGTGGTGGGAGTAGCTGTAGAAAAGCTCCCCTTCCTCACAAGCCCTGGACTTTAGTGTGCTGCGGATTTTGCTTAGCCTTTCCAGTGTGCTGAACTCTGTTGCAGTAATGTGCGGTGGTGAGGAAATCAGAGGGCTCCCCTACACAGAGGGAGCAACAAAGAGCTTAGTGCTTATACAGTCATCCCTCCACATTTGCTAGGGTTGGGGGCACTGGACCCCTGTGAAAGTGGAAAAATCGTGAATAACTTTAGGCCCTCCCAAACCATATTTAACACACACACACAAACACAAACTTTGATCACCATATGCAACCTACCATGGATTCCTTTGAGGCATCAAGGTTCCTTCAGAAGGCAGAAGTGGATGACTGGTGAGACTTACTGCCACCTCCACTGCTGCCCCACACCACTTTTAATAGGGATCTACAAGCCTCATTCACAGTATCTCAGTCTCACAAGGCTTGCAGTCCCTGTTAAAAATGGCATAGGGAGGCAACAGAGGTGACAGCAAATAATCTATGAAGAATCAAATTCACAAAAGTGAAACCTGCAAATGTGGAGGGCTGACTGTATTCTGTGCTGTGCTGTATAGTGTGCTCTAAGAAAAGAAAAAAAGGAAAAAAGAGACATAGCATGACTTATTTATTCTTTGACATTAACTGTTGAGACAAACCAAGCCCTCCTATAAATTCTTCTTGTTGAATCCCTCAGGTTACGGGAATGGGGTGTCAGAGGGGTAGCATCTCAACTCTGGCCTCTTCCATGGAAGAAATTTAGGTTTTCAATGCTGAACTCCAGAAACCTCTTGTCTTCCAGTGTCCTAGTTCTGACTAAAATCCTCTAAAGTTTCCAGGATTGCTAAACCTTTGCAGCTCCAGCTGTTTTGACCTGCAGCTCCACCAGCTATTCCTCATCTGGATGTCCAGTGGTAAAGGACTGGGAGAGCTGTAGCCCAGAATTCCTGGAGGTCCAAAGATTTTTCAGCCTTGCTTCTATGAAGTACCAAGCTACCATTCACCTTTTGCAAAGAACTGTTCTACAGGGATTATGCTGAAGATGTGGGATGTGAGTGAAGCTTCTAACTAATATGGCACCTTACACATTCCCAGAAGAGAAAAAGGGGTCTTAAAGAGAACATTAATTTCCGTGGTATTTGCATGTGTTAATGTATGGGTGCAAATTCTGAAATAATTGTTTTAATTTAAACCAAAAATACAATTCATGTCAGCCAAAGGTAAGACAGCAACAAGTGACCTGTGAGTCTGTTGAGTTGGCTATCCCTGGGCTAACTGTTGCTGGGCAGCTTCAGAGTCCTAGCTTTCCTGTTATCTTTAAACTAGACTTTGCCTGGTTCAAGTAGTGATTGCCTTCATAGAGAGGACTATCCTATGGTATCTCTTCATGTATGAGTGGGCAGACTGTGAACCGCTAATAGTTGTTCTGCCAAGAAAACCCCATGATAGGTTCACCATGTATGTGTGTGTGTGTGTGTGTATGTGTGTGTGTGGCTTCAAGTCACCTGTCAACTTATGGCAACCCCATGCGTTTCATACAGTTTTCTTAGGCAAGAAGTACTCAGAGGTGGTTTTGCCTGTTCCTTCCTCTGAAATACAGTCTACAGCACCTGGTATTTCTGGGTGATCTCCCATCCAAGTACTAACCAAAGCTGATTCTGCTTAGCTTCCAAGATCAGATGGGATCCGGTGTTTTTAGGGCATTTAGGCCACTCAAGTTTGCCTTAGGGGCTCCGTATGTCAGAAGCAACTTAAAGGTACATAACAACAAAGTGGGACATATTACCACTCTACCTTCCACCTCTTTGGCCATAGCATCTACCCAGTTAAACTGTGTTTTTCTATAGGGCATGAATAAAGATTGAAAAAGCCACTTTTTTTTTTTTTTAGACTGCATCTCCCAAAGTCCCTTAGCAAGCCTGGCTGCTTTTCCAGACTTTGGTCATAAGCTCTTAAATTGTTTAAATTTCAACATTTATCAGTCTTCGATTATAGCATCTGACCTGCAGTAAGGCTATTCACCTCTGCTTGGGAGCAACTGCTCCTGAATTGTGGAGACTTACTTCTTGAATAGAAAAACATTGCATTGCACTGGTAGAGAAAAAAAAATGTTGATGTCCCAGTTGATGTGTGTTAACTGTTGCAAAAACAGCAGAATCTAACAATTTTTATAACAGATGCATTTGTCAAAGCACGTTATTGCCATGGTACATTCATTAGTCTTGATACTGTAGCAGTCAGAACATTCTCAGGCCCTATTTGTGTGTGTGTGTGTGTGTGTGTGTGTGTTTCCCCTAAAAGAAGATCATTATAATTTTGTATGAAGGCTTTTAGTATTTTTCACATAGATGCAGTGTTGCCAATTGTTTGAGCTATTGAAACCAGTGTGTTTTTTGGTGTTTTCTTAAATGTCAGCCACCAGAGAAGGGCACCACATGTTTCCCAGCAAGTTAAACTGATGTTTACTCTTTGTTTCCCTTGTCCTCCCCCACCCCACCGGGAGTGTTAATCAGCTGCAGGGTTCACCCAGAAGATTGTGCTGTTCTTTGCACCACTGTATGAGGCTTGGGAATGTTCTATTTTTATCTTTAAAAGGCATGGCCCAGGATATGTCAAAAGCTCATCTGGAATAAGTAAAGAAGCTCTTTTTTTTTCACTTGTGGGGGCTGTGACTTTTCCAGATAAAGAGAAAACTTTTAATTGTAAATGGGAGAGGCCCATTACTCAGTAATAACACCAGCTGCCATTTTGCTAAGATGGATTGTGTTTCTTGCATGAGAGTACATGGGTGGTGTCATGATCAGTGTGTGTATGTGTTACTTGTTGGTTCTCATCTCGGGGGATTAGATTTTATTTGGCTAGGGAGTGTTCTTTCCTCTGTGATGTTTCTGGGTTTAATTTAGATCCCCCTCCCCAATTGTTCTGCTTTCATATGTTGTGTTTATCATTTTCCTGTTTAGTTTCTTTTATAGATTCCGAAAACAGTTTCTGCATCAATGCATCATCCGTGACACATGTAGTCAGCAGGTGGCTCTCTGAAACTCTGGCAAATGGCAACAGTCAGAAAACGGGGCACTCCCTAGGGGACAGACCATGAACCCTTCCTGGACTATCTGCAAAGTGTGGATCTTGTGATTCATATTGCCTTACCCCGTACATACATTGAAGGCATCTGCATCTAATTTGAATGTGTATTTTCAAACAGATCCTCGATGCAGCCATTTTCAAAAATAAAAAAGTAATTTATAAACTGGAAGCCACATCTTAAAGAAAGAAGGGGAAAATATAAAACTCTAGGCCAGTTGTTCAGCCAGTTCTAATAAAATATAAGTTTTAAGAGCACCCACTGTGCATCTCCAGCTGATCCCACTGTTGAGTGGGCTACATCCTGGCCTAGAGTGTGTGTAAGTTGCTGGCTCAATGGAGGGTGAAAATTCCACCCCACAGAGGAAGATATTCATGAGGCAAATTGGGAACAAGAAAAAGCTAGGCTCTTTATTGTTGCCATATATTCAGATGTAGTTCCTCAGTGGCATTGTTAAAGTTACTTTTTTGGACTACAACTATTTGGACTACAATCCTCAGCCAGCACATGATTTTAAAAATGTAATTTTTTTTTACAAGCTCTCAAATCTGGAAGCTGTTAGGCAACATGGAATTAAAGTCTCGTTAAGCAAACCTATCTCCAGATGCCCAGCACTCCAAGGTAGCCTTCCCCAAGCTGGATCTCTCAAAAACCCCATCATCTCTTGCCATTTGCTGTGATGGCTGGGGAACATGGGAGTTGTTGTCTAAGCTATCTGGAGGGACCCATGATGGAGAAGGCTGGTCTCAGATCATGATTCACATGATCTTATGAATTGTATTGCTTCCTCATAAAGACTTTACATGATAAAAATGTTCTTCAAGTTGTCAGATGTCAGAAAGTTGTCAGATGTCAGAAAGATTTCTGCGCTTACCTGGTGGCAAGAAATATATGGATATGCTGATAATACAGGGGTGTTCATCCCAGTGTAGCACAGGGACAAATACATTTCTCCTTCCTTTATATTTTAGAGGGCCAGATTTGTGAGAATCCTCTAGTAACAGTGGGATAATTTAAATGACAAACTAAAATCACAGACTTTCTCAAACTTTTGGTGAACTTCCTTGAATGATCAAGTAAGCACCAGCAGAGCTGGCAATGAAATGTCTACTTCATATGGTAGATGGTGGACAGCAATGGCAACCCATCACCTGTTCCTCCTGAGCTCCCTGCTTTTTCATCTTTCTTGAAAAACAGAGCTAAACACCATGCAGCCTTGTCTTCCATTTTCTAAACTGGCCTGCTGCCATCTGCTGTGGTAGAGGACCCTATTTCATTGATGGTGTGGAAGCCAGGTTTGACTGCCAATCCAATCATCTTTTGTATGTAGAGTGGAGGGAGAGGCACCCTCTTGTCTTTTGCTACAGGCAGCAAAAGGTCTTGGGCTAGCCTTATCTGGAAGTAAGCTCCATTGGAATCAGCAGTACTTAACCTCAATCTAAGTACACTTTGATTTGCAGTGGCAGTTTGTTATGGCCTCCTGTTTATTCTATGGATAGTTCCCTGGCATCTAAATAACCTGGGTTGCTTTGCAAATCCCAGCTAGTTTTAGGCAGCTCTTTCAGAAAATCTTGGCCTCTGCTTCATGCCATATTGCTTTAATAATAGGAAGAATGTTCCCATGTGGACATTAAAAGGTTACTAAGAATTTATGAAACAGTAATCTTATTCCCCTTAGTCATGGCAATAACTCAACATGTGTTTACACAGAAGGGGTTGCCTCATACAAAATGATGACCTGAGGGGTTGCTATACCAAATTCTTCAGCAATATGTTCGAGTAAACTGCAGCCCTAATGTCCACAACATGCAGGGTTTTCATTTTCATTTTTTAGTGGAGTTTGGTTTGGTTTTCCAGGCTGGGAAGCAATGCAACAGTGAACCACTACAGTGAACCACTACATTTCTTAATAACCTTTGTCATTAAATGTATATATGGAACTATCTGGACAGAAAAATCAAAAGGGGCTATTTCAGGAACAGTTAATTTCCTAAATTTTGAGATGATTTTTCCCCAGTTCCAGGATTTTGGAACATATAGAGCAGAGCATCAGTTGTCTGTTATCAATATCATTCACCTATATAAATTTGGCTCCTGATCATATTAAGCAAGTTTGATAGTTGCTCAGGGATCACAGAGTCATGTGAACAGGCCCACTGGTGCTCATTAGATTTTTTGGATTACAATAGCCCTGCTGGCTGAGGGATTCTGGGAACTGTAGTCAAACATATCTGAAGGGCACAAGGTAGAAGAAAGCAGACATAGGCCACTGCTGCCACGTGCATCCTTTCTATAGATTGAACAGTGCCTCAGAACAATAAACCAGCATATGTTGACTTTGTTTATCCAGACTTTTCATTGTCAAAGATCACTTAATGATTTATACAAAACCATCTCTTCTCCTGGATGTCTTCCTCAACAAACAGATTCTGCTCTTGACTTTGAGTCTATCATCTATGGAAAGTTGGCATTTGATCAATAAGTAATCCTTGGTTGATTGACTGATTAAATATTGTCAGATTACTACATAGTTGAAGCATTGTGTTTCATAGAACAACAGAACCAGGAAAACAATTACTACACTAATTACTGTTTTCCAGATGACTCCAGACTCCAGTTGCTTCCAAAACTTGTACACAGCATCATGCCAGAACATCTGGAGAGTTCCTCCCCTTTCTCCACAGCAAATCACATGAACTTGATGATAGGTCTAGCTGCTGATTATTCATGTTCTATGTAGAGTTGCTAGGACTGCTTACAAAAATCATGATATTTTGGGCTTCTATGTAGAATGCCTTTAGGAAGGAAACACAGCTTTGCTTGTTTGGAATGAAATGCATGGAACCAGTGTCCTACAGAACCTGCATGTGGGCTGTTTGTGGACACAGAGAACTTGAGATGGATCATAGGTTAAGATAGCAGGCAATCATTTGACTGAGGAGGGAAGTTCAGGTACTATTCTAGGCTAGTTTGTCTATACAGTATCTGAAAGACTTAAATGCATGTGTGATGCCTTGCCAAATGTGTACTGCAAAATGATGCCAACCGCTTCCATGGCCCTTCTTTTAAAGGGCAGAGCTATACAGAGAATGCATGTGTTTGCATTCTTGACATCCAGACTTCAAGCATCTGTCCATGCCTCCATGTACATTGTTAGCTAACCAACCCTGCAGACATAATGATGGCAGACAAATAAGTTTCAGCACTACCTAGGATTGAGTTCATAATACAGACTAGTCCCAAGGCTTCCCTTACTTGCAACAGAGGTGACAACCAGAGCCTTTGCTGCTTAGAATACCAGCAAGGACCACAGAGTGTAATGATTCAGAGTGACTGTTCCAACCATTCAAATCATTCCCCAGCTGCTATCAACCAAACAGTGATAACCTTATTAGGCCAACTAAAATGCACAAAATATATCTTGCAAGCTTTTGAAGCTTCACTGCCTTCTTCATCAGGCAAAGATGTTAAAAAATCATATAGGAGAATAAAAGTGACAAACTTACTGTCACAGGCATACGTTTTGTCTCAGATGTTACTTCTGTTGTCAGTTAAAATGGCAGGCAGAGGCCACCTCCTTTCTTGGCCATGTGGATACTATGAACAAAGGGCAGTAAAACACAGGCCATAAAATTTCAAATCCATTAGCAGCAGCGAAATAACTTCTACTGAGATCCAGGCAAACTCTGTCCTGTGTGGGGCTAACTGCCCCTTCTTTAGGCAGAGAACACTGAATTTCCCAAGAAGTCTCTGTACTGATACTTATGGAAATGCTTTTAGGTGTTGTATAGGTAAAACCTGCCAGTTGTAGTCCAGATGAAAGAGTTTTACTTTTGTTGGAGGTAGAAATCTGAAAAAGTTAAGTCTCAGTCCATTAGCTCCCTCTTGTTAATGTTTTTCCTGTTGTGGCAAAATTTGGTATCTTCAGATCCAGGAAACATATTCAGGAGTAGTTATGGTGGTCATGCAGGAGAATGCAGAACACAGAAATACACTGTGAGAACAGAATGATCAATGTATTTCCTCATTACAGATCACTGTATTCCTACTCTACTAAAGAACACCAGATCAAGCATATGACCAGCCATAATGCAGAACCAGATGGACTTTGAGGCAGACCTGGAACAGGAGAATTAGAACCTTTACTCCTATATTACTCTCTGATAATGACCACATGATGCCATAGAAATGGAAGCTGATACTTACACAAACCTTTCTTGACATCATACAACAAGTGGCCATTTGATGGTGTTTGATACTATCAGTTGATCTGAGGTCCCAAACCAATATGAAAACTGCATGGAAAAATGGTGAATGTTTATCAAAGCTTTCCTTACGTAGAACATAAACAGGAGGGTACTGAGTCAAATCATATACCCATGTACCTTACTTTTCTACAGTTAGCACATGAGAGGTCTCCATATGAGGGAAATGTGCAAGGAACCTGGTTTTGTATGGCTTTTCTTCAGGCATGGCGCTGATAAGAAATGTGAGAAAGTAATAAAGTTGGTCAGGGGCCTGACTAAATTTTGAATAGGCAGAGCAAACCAGAACTTGAAAACATTACAGTTTTTATCAACAGCTCCCAGAATCCTCCTAATACCGTGTCTGAGTGAGTATGCCGGCTGTAGGGTTCTGTTAGTTATAGTGTAAGCTCTGGACTGGGGGAAAAAAGGCAGAATATAATAGTGATATTTTGATATCCCAGTTTGGAGTGAGGACAGAGGAATGCTGAGATGGTTCCATAGGAAGCAAACCTGATAAAAAAGTGGTAGGGTCTGAGATGAAAAAATTCTTTGAAATACTCCTGTTCAGTAACCCAAAGTTTAGATACATGCTCAGGCTTATTAACTTTAACATACCTTCAGCAAAAACTTTCTGGAGTATTAGGACTATTTCATTTTGTCCCAGAGCTTGGAAGGGTTTATTTTTTTTCAACTCTTAGAATGCCATGGCCTTAGACTTCATAGACTGATAGACTTGAGGACTTGTAATACCCAACTTTATGGAGTGACTTTTACAGAACTCTGCTTTGTCTTCTGCAATACTTCAGTGGGACTTGTTTCCATTGAAACATTTTTGACTGGGATATTAAAAGTATAATATGTAACTACAGATAAATAACTTTGTTCTCATATGCACCCATTGTTGAAGCTGCCTTGTTTAATTTGCCAGATGTAGAGATGCATAGCTGGTGTGGGTAGTAATTCTGTTTGAGTGAAGGAACCAGGCAGTGTTAGGGCGTTGTGGGGTCACTTAAACAGACCTTTAATATATGAAATAATAAGAACTAAAAAACTTTGCTTTCCTTGTAAATAGATCTGCTTCCTTCAGCTACATTCCTGCCCATTGTTCACCCTCCACCCTTATACCCACCGTGAATTCTCTCTGTCTAATATAAATCAAACAATGAAAGCTCATTGGTTGGCAGGATCTTGCACAATTTGGTTCCAATTGTAAATTGAACAGGGTCAACCTGATGAATTAATCCTAATTGGATTCTGCTTTTATTTTGGTCATAAGATGTTGTCCTAAATCTGCCCAATCATGCCCATGCACAGTGCCAGAAGTGATATTGGCACTCTCCCCTTTTGCCTAAGCAAGTTCTCTTTCGCTGCATCAAAAAAGGATTCTTCTTGACTATACCTGATAATACTAAATGACCTTCAAGCTAAATTAATAAAGACTTCAATTCCCACCCACCCCCATACACATACACTATTGTTTTCTGCCAAAAAGTTCCACCCTGCAGTTGTAGCACACTGCAAAAATAACAAGAACTGAAGAGAATGCTCAGGGCATCTTTGCTTAACCTCTGGTGTGCAAATATCCTTGGCTTATTACGACTTCCATTCTCATCCACCTTGGCAAATGGTGGAGGATGAAGGGAGTTGTCATCCAGCAATTCCCATCATCCCCAGCTTGGGGGAAGCTAGACATATTTTAGTTGTCTGTGTATCTAGAATAATTCATACTCAGTTTGTATCTGCAAATAGTTGCATTTCTTATATTTGGCAGACCCATGCCATGTAATTTAATGATTTGGAAGAAAAAGTCAAATGAGACATGGTTTTTCTCATTTTGGGATAGGGAATAAAAGAGTATTGTGCTCTTATCCCTTGTGAACCCATTACATTGTATGACACACCCATGTATACATTTTTGTGTGAAAGAAGCAAGAAAAGCAACCAATTTCACTGACCTCTTCCAGTTTGGTTTTACTACCTAGTATCAGTAGTTCCTGCAGTCACATCTATTGTGTCATATCTCTAGCCACATATAGAAAATAGAACTGCAAAATTTACAGCACAATCCTGCTAAGTTCAATGGAACTTCATGTGCAGAGGATTGTATCTGCTATCAGTTAATTGGTTCAATTAACTTTTGCCTAATTGGGCAGCATAGTTTAAGGTTTCTTTGAATAAAAATTTAAATGATGATAAAAACTACAGGTGACAAACATTATATTTAAAAGAGGCATCTTTTCTTTTATCTCTCATAGGGCATATGTTCCAAGATTATGTTTCCTACAACATATATACATCTTCTGAAAACAATGCCATTTCCTTCAGAACTACCAGTCTACACAGGAATGTTTAGGCCATAGGTTAACTGACTACATTTTTGTGACTAGTTGAATAACTTTTCCCTAACTTGCTTATCACTTTAGTCAGTTTTCATTTTGCTCCCTAATTCCACTTCCAAAAGATTCTTTCATTCTTGTTTTGCTACTGAGATTAGAATGCTACATATATTTTCCACTTTTCCTTTTATATCAGCAGAGTAGAGATTGATCCCACAGTTGCCTTTCCACATTAGGCTGTTTTTAGTATGTCCCCTGGTAGGCACTTCCTGTAGATTTGCCCACACTTTCCTATCTTTGATTACAGTTTGCAAAAGCATGGTGCATGTGCTGTAGACACTGGATTGTCTTTTTAAAGTACCAAAGGTCCACAGTCACAGTAATACTCCCAGTTCAAAGACCAGATTCTTTTTTCTTTTTTACCATTAATGCCATAAAGGATTTGTGAAATCTACATACACGTACTGAACAGAAATGTACTTACTAGCCAACTTCATGAACACTTCTGTTGGAGCACATTTCTGCTACACACATACGCACTATTTTTCTATCACTTGCACAGGGACACATGCCTTCAGCAACTGTTTGCCATTCTGAAATGGAACCAGAAGGCTGCCACCTGGTTTTTTATATCCTGCCCATAAAGCACACTTCTGCTAAACACCCATGTTGCTTTTTTTTCCACTGAAAAGCCACAAGGTGCACTTCCAACCTAACTGCTGAAAGGACACACTTCTCATAATGCCCCCTTTTGAAACAGAACCACAGTCCATAAAATTTGAGATATATAGTCATCAGTCAGCTTTTCAATACACATCTTCTAGGCACAGGACCTCACAAAAGTAGAGAAACTGCAATTATCAAAATGTGGGTGTGTTTCTATGAGGCGTGGTGGGGAGAACAGGCACACAGCATCCAAACCAGGTCAGGAAAAAAAGAGGGAAGGAGGGGTTGGCCCTCTACTTCCTCTCTCACACCCATCTCCTTCCTTGGGTGTGAGGTGGCATCCTTAGCTGACTAGGCAGCAGCTGGTGGAGGAGGAGGAGGACCAGAGGTGGTTTTTTAAAGGGCTCTGCAGCCTGATCAGAACCGTTAAGACCAAAGGTTTCCCCAGAAAAGAAGTGCCTGAGGTGAGGGGACAGGGGTTGAAGAAACTCACAAATAATCAAATCTGAGAAAGTCAAACCTGCAAATGTGGAGGACCAAGTATAACTCCAAAAGAGCACTTGTTTGGCAACTCTTTCGTTAGTCCTGTTTTCAAGGAAAACTGGTCACACAGAGTTGGAGGGGGGAATGAAGCCCCCTCTGAAATAATCAGAGAAGATTGGGCCGTGAAGATACCTGTGCAATTAGGTCCCTCAGGAATTATCAGTAAAAAGCACTAGTAAATGAGGAAGCATAAATTAATAGTAAGACAGCTATTGTAGTAACAAAGCAATAACTATAGCTGCATGCAAACTGTCCTATGCACACTTAACCTGGAATAAGCTCTACTGAACACATAGAGAGGACTTCCAAGCACACACACTGATTGTAAGATTGTAATTGTCTGTTAATGGATGGGAGAATTAATTTGCTTTTCTTCTGACTATACTCTTAGGCACTTTGATAATTGTTGTGATGATCTGACTAGAGATTCCATGTCATGACAGAGGCCGTAAGAAATAGATATGCTGTTTAGTTGTTTCATTAAGTCAGTGGTAAGCTTGTCTCTTGCTGCATGAGAATGGAGCAGGAGAAATTGCAACAGCCATTTTTGCTTTGTGAGTTACAGGAAAGCATGAGAAAGAAAGATCTCCTATATAGCACTGTGATTCGGAGACATCCTTGAGAAAGTAGCATCCACAATATTTCTCTTCCTGTAATTTGTATTTGTACTTTGCATGTATTCTGGAGCTAATTTGTCTCATTACTTCAGGGCTTTGGAACAGTGATGGCTCAGATTTGAGTAATGGGATCATAGTGTTAGAAGGAACCCCTGACAGTGCAGGAAACCAGTGAAGCGTTTTCTAAGAGGTAGCCATCCAATATCTGCTTAGAAATCTCCAGTGAAGTAGTTTACCACATTCCAGGAAAATCCGCCAAGTGACCTTGTTTTTCATAATACATTAATATATTATGCATAAACTCCTAGGCCATTTCTGCATGACGACACTTTCCTGCATTGTCCTGTCACAATCCTGGCAGCGCCTCTGCTGGGGTGGAAGCGTGTTTCCAATCCTCCTCTCTGCACACTACCAGCTGCCTGAGGAAGGGAGCATGAGGGACACACTCTTTCTGGACTGCAGCCAGTCTTCTTCCCATACTGCAGTAGGGAAGGAAGCACATAGATCATGCTTCTGGCCCTTCTGCATGGCCTGCTGCAATGAAAGGCTCACACAATCAGGGGTCTTTGATGCAGTTTATCCATCAATGATATAGCCCATGATCATGCTGGCTGGTGATGCAAGAAGGGCATGACATCATGTGGAAGCATCATCATGGTCCCGTTCCTCTCACGTCCCCATGCTGGGATGCCGTCATCATGCGGAAAGAGCCATAGTCTCTCTGAAATTTAAAATTCATTATTGGTACAGTAGCCATAGTGATAGTCTGATCAGTCAACAATGGGGGCAGTTTTTAACTGGGACAAATTCCTAACAGCAGCAGTAAGAGAGAACCAAAGGAGATACAAGAACAATTTGAATGGTATAGAGACTTTATATTAGCAAGGGAGCTAAAAATAGGGCTAACTTCTCCTTCACAACTTTTGGTGCTTATTGCCTATACCAGGAAGAGGCGTTCAGTTTTCCCAAAGCTGCGCATCAGCAGAAGTTGTATTTTTCTATAATCTTGATTTTCTTTCTAGCCAGTTTTAAAAGTTCTTTTTGAACTTAGCAAAGAGCTGATTTGAGAACATGAGAATAGCTATGCTGGATTAGATTGAGGAACTGTCTAGTCGAGTATTCTCTTCACATGTTGTCTATGGGAAGCCACTAGGAGAAAATGGGTGTAATTACAGCCTCCATCTTGCGCTCTCGTGGAACTGATACACAGAGGCAAACTGCTTCTGATATTGAAAATGACACATAGTTATCCTGACCATTAATCATTGATGGACCCATTCTCCATGAATGTCCCACCCCTTTTAAAGCAACTCAAGCTGGCAATCATCACTCTGTCATGCAGCAGAAGATTTCGCATTTTGGCTATGCTCTGTGTACTTAACTTTTATTAGCTCTGAATTTTTCACAATTCAATTTTAGCAAATCACCTTGACTATGACTATGAAAGATGCATAATTTTAAACATCTCTATCATGCCTCCCCTTACTTGTTATTTTCTGGGTTAAATAGCCCCAGATCTTCTCAGTCTGTCCTCATAGGTGATTGTTCTGGGTTTTTGGTCATTTTGGTTCCCCTTTTTTATACCCTATCCATCTCTGCAACATTATGTTTTAAAGGCAGTGACCAGAACTGTACATAGTATTCCAGATGTGTGTAAGGGCAGCATGATTTTGGCAGTCTTATTTCTTGTTCTGTTTGTAATTATGAACAACTTGGAATTTGCCTTTTTTTTTCCCACAGCAGCCACATAATGGGTTGACATTTTCATACTGATATAAATTATGACTCCTAGATCTTTTGGTCAGTAGGTGCCATCAGTGTACATGTGAAGTTGAGAGAGAGAGAGAGAGTCACTTCCAGTATCATCATCATGAAATATTTTAAAGCCTATTCTCCCATTTTAGAGAGATCTTTCAAAAGCATTTTACAATATCATTTTCTTCTCATCACTCTAATTAATTTGTCATATGCAAACCTGACTATATATACCTCTGACTGCTGGTTTTGCGTCAGGAAAGTACTTATACCTCAAACTTGATAGTTATACCAGTTTTGCATTTTCTTTTGAGAATATTTTGTCTGTAATCTTATAACACAGATTAAAATAGTGTAATGTAAGTATGAGCATCTTAGGGGATTTTAGAGGCACTTTTGCGTTCACTTAATAGAGTTATACATATTTGTTTCCTTTGCTTGATATGTAAATTGTATTTATTTATTTATTTTTCTGTTGTCACATTGTTACTTCCTTCACTTGGTGGTAGTGGTAATAATTTTAATGCATCATAGTCTGTGCTTTCAATTTTTTTTAAAGGTGCCAGCAGATAGGCAAAATTACTAATATCCTTCCTGTTGAGCTTCCTCTCCTTAAAAACAGTTTGATAGTTCCTGCCAGGTATTTTAGGAGGAAGAGTTAATGCCAGAATTGCACTCTCATGAATGGCCTACCTGCAAAATTAAGTGAGAAGTGTCCTGAGTGTGTTTCCACCTGGTTGCACCCTAACACACACCCAGAACACACCTATCAGTAGCCACCAGATCACAAACTGTTTAATATATTTTTCACCTTTTGATTATTGGTTTTATTATCTACACTGTTTTAAATCTGTCAAATTGATTTTGTTGCATGGTGTTCTGAGATATTCAGATAGAGAGCAGAGTATAAACATTTTAATAATTTGCATCCACCACCACCCCAAATGAAACAGAGGAGTTCTGTGATTATGGTTATTAATGGATTATTTGGGAGAGGGGAAAATGTGGAATTAAAACTGGAGACAAGTAAAAGTGCAATGATTTTGTGGAAAATGCATTTCCCAAGTTCAGCTGTGTCCGATTGCTATCCTACTGTAAAACCAAAGCATAAATCATCCGTTTAGGACTGACCCTTATCTGCTGTTGTCTCCATTAGCCAAAAAAGGGTCTTCTATAAACAATTCCTCTTCCAAAGTAGAATACATGTACTGACTGGGCTAAATTGCTTTTCATCTGCTTTGCAGCTACAGACATTGGACCTTAATCTCACTTTGCTGCGCTCAGCCGCACAGTGATGCTGTGATTCTCAGGCGCTGCTGAGATTCCAGCCCTGGGACTGGCCACTCACACATACACATAAAGCATTTTTTGAGCTCTGAGTTTGCTCACCAGGGTGAAACAGCCTCCTCTCCCCCACCCCCAATGTCACACCTGCATCTCAGACCACATTCCATCTATAAACAAGGGTCCAGCTTCTTTTCCTCAGCAAAATTTTTCCTGCTGATTTCTGTTCAGGCCAGAGTTCAGAAGGTTTGTGGTTTCTTTTCATTCCAGAGAAATGAGTGATCTCTGTGTGCACATGGAACACGAAATAGCCACCAAGTCAGAGGGGGCTTCTTGGTGGGGTGGGAGGAAGAATTAACTTGGGCTGGATGTACCTTGTGAAATGCTCTTTTGGCGGTAAGCAGGGTACCACTCAGGAAAAGGGTTGGCATGTAAGACATGGGTGTTCATTTACTAACACCCTGTCTACTTTAGAAAATGTGTGTGTATGAGTGATAGAGAGAGACAGTCGGGGAGAGTCATCAATGAATGCTTTACAGCACAACCTCCTCAAACTTAATGGGGTTTGTGATTTAACTTAGCCCACTTGTTCCTTGTTTTAGGGCCTTATCACACTACACTCCTATAGCACTATTATTCCACTTTAACTCCTGTGGCAATATTGTATGGAATCATGGGATTTGTAGTTTAGAAAGAGGCATTTAGAATTTTCAGCCAGAGAGCTCTAGCACCTCACCAAACTATGAGCCCCAGATTTGCATAGGGTGCAGCCAGGGCAGTTAAAGTGGAATAATAGCTCTATAACAGTGTAGTGTGATAGGGTCCTTAGAAATGTTGCTGCCAGCATTAAGAGCCTGTCTTTGTTGCATGACCAAAAGTATAAGCTACAGACATCATAATGTGGATTATCACTCAAGCCAGCAGAATGTAAAACGTTAAAAAAAGCAAATCCAAAAGAGTGATGTTGGACTGTGTTGGATAACAGAAGTTGAAAGGGCATCTTTTCCAGCCCCTGCTGTGAGGTAGAACTATACACATACTAGCTTTCCATTGGTCAGTGTGCACCATCAAGACTGTAATGACTATAGTCACACACAGATGCTTGGCATATAAGCAAACAGTTCTAAGTCAGAATGTGGGTCCTTGACCTTGTTTTGGTGGCCCCCAGTGCACCAATGGCATTTTTTGTACCTTTCCATATCAACTGCCACAGGAAACGGCCCCTCCCTAAACTGCAAACTCTAGGATTCCATAGGATGTTGAAAGTGGAATAACAGCGCTATAACAGTCTAGTGCGGAAATGGCTTGAGTCTTGTGATCTGTATCTGCAAACAGCCTCGAGAAGAACAGCTCTGAGGGAATATAGACCATGGTGTGAGGGAGACTACTCACTCTCAGGCCATTTCTGCACTACATTGTTATAGTGCTATTATTCCACTTTCAACACTCTGTGGAATTCTGGGGTTTGTAGTTTACTGAGGCCCATTCCTACACTGCAAACCCCAGGATTCCATAGGATATTGAAAATGGATTAATAGCACTGTAACAGTGTAGTGCAGAAATGGCCAATTCAAGGCAATGCAAGTGGATTATCTAGTATGGGGGAGAGAAGAGCAGAAAACTCTAGTGTAATTCTGTGGGAAATCTTTTTTAGCCCAGTTACGGTACTCAGATGTGGGACATAAGCAAAAATATATGCACTATGAGACAGACTTGTGGGCCCAGTAAAAGCACATGATATAGACTTTCTTGAACTGCATCAGAATGCAGGGATTAGATGGCATGACTATATGCTTTCCCACATAAAAAAACTCTTGTCTATTGAAAGCTTGGTAGATTAAGGGGTACAGTAGGATAGCCTTCTCCATGGTATGCTAGCTTTATATATGTGGAGGGAGTTTTTAATGTAGTTAAGGGACAGCAAACAATCTTATGGCATCTTAAAGGCCAACACATTTTATTATGTTGTTATGTGCCTTCAAGTCATTCCTGTCTTATATTGACCTTAAGGCAAACTTATCAAGGGCTTTTCTTGGCAAGATTTGTTCAGAAGGGGTTTGCCCTTGCCTTCCTCTGAGGCTGAGAGAGTGTGACTTTCCCAAGGTTACCCAGTTGGTTTCCATGGCCAAGTGGGGGTTCAAGCTTTGGTCTCCCAGTATCCTATCCCAACACTCAAACCACTACACCATGCTCATTCTATCTAATTATGACACAACCTTTTATGAAACAAAGTTCATTCAACAGTTGCATGAGGTGTTGAGGAGCATCCTCTCTTGCATTTTGAGGTGTCCCATCCAATGAGGGCTGTGCCATGTGCTCCCTGGAAGGTGAAGATATACCTGATGCATTTTATGCCAAGGCAGTAGTTGAGGTACAGCTCTGTATTATAACCTTGCTCCCTGCTCCTGTCTCAGCTGTGACCGTGCTTTTGACTGGGGATATAATATTGATCAACAGAATTGTATCGATGTGTAAAGAAATGCCTCAGAGTATAAACTTCTCCATTTGTAAGGGTTTTGCTTCTCTTGACTCTTACTCCAGCTGGGCTGTTCCTGTGAACACCCCAACAATCCTACTCCCATCACATCTCCTACTCCCTTCTGAATAAACGTTTCTGCCTCTTTAAAGCAAGGAAACGAATGCTAAGTTCTGCTGCCTTCTGAGGTGAGACTGACCCAAATGAACTGCGCCCTGTTTGTTCTCATCACTGCTGCAGTTTTCTCAGCTGTTCCTCCTTCCTTTGGCCCATCTCCTGCAAAGAGAACAGGGCATAGCTTGTTCTGCCTTCCTTCTCAGACCCCTGGGCTATAGCTCTCTAGCCCTCATACACAGCAAGCAAGTGGCAGGGTGGAGAGACTGGGAAGGGGGATGTCTGAGGAGAGAAGCCCTTCGTGGATATTTTTTTGGCACACAGTTTTTCATCTACAAGCGATGAGAGTGGCATGCTTGTACTTCAAAGGCAGGGAAGTGTAGCACATACTTTCTAAAATAAAATGTGTTTTTAAAATGAAATAAGTATGAGATTTGTCTTGCTGGGTAGGTCCTTCCTGGATTCTTCTGTGATCTTTACATCCTTTGTAATCATCTGTGGAGGGCACGCAAGAGAACAACCTTTGGGCATAGCAGCCTTCCATCTCTTTGCACAAAGTCATGACCAAAGAGGGTTGATTTATTTCAAACCACTGGAATGTTGATCTTCTTTATTTTTCACCATGTCTGTTTTTCCTTTTCTTCTGGCTAGGTAAACAACAACGGAATCATCTCCTTTTTGAAAGAGGTGTCTCAGTTTACACCAGTGGCATTCCCTATCTCCAATGACCGACGAGTGGTTGCAGCTTTTTGGGCTGATGTAGATAATCGACGTGCAGGACAAGTGTATTACCGGGAAACTAAGGACCAGGCAATCTTGGAACGGGCCACTAAGGACATCTGGCAGTATTTCCCAGAATTCCCAGACTTTTCTGCCCAGTGGGTATTCATAGCAACTTGGTACCAAGTCACCTTCTTTGGAGGAAATTCCCTGTCTCCAGTAAGTGGTTGGGCAAATGTATTGAAGAAAAGTGCAAAACAAGGGGGAACTTAGGGTTAAGCAATTTAGTATCATGAATGTATTGAATAACGACTCCCACAAGTCATAGCCTGGCAAATGATAGAGGACTGTGGAAATTGCAGAACAAAACATCTGGAGGGCACTAGATTGTGTTACGCTTATGAAACATCATATTTTATGTTTTATGGTTGAGTGAGGGTAGGCTATAAAGTGTAATGAGCTGCTGAACTTCTAATGAGGCCGCCCAGCCTCCATTTATTTTTATATTCCATTTTTCAGCAGTGTAAATATTCAGAGGACAAAATACAAAACAGTCCCGATAATAACCAAGTAATAAACTCTATGGCTTTATAAATTATGGAACTCTAAATTAGAAAATATAATAGCAGATAAAAGAAGCCAACAAGAAGAAGCATCAAAAACAGGCAAAATTGCTCAACTATTAAAAGCCAAGTTGTGCTTTCTAAAAATCCATACCCTTGTTTAAAATTCCAACTCGTACTTCTAGCTCTATGCTTCTTGAACTCTTTAGAGTGCAAATCCTGAGAACTCAAAAGGGGATCAAGAAAACCTTGATCCAAGATTTCTAGAAAAACAATTTTGCTTTAATAATCAATGCTATAGTTCATTGTGACATTCCTTCTGGCTTTGGCGTCTGTGTTCTTCTTTTCTTTTCTCTTTTTTTTCCTTTTAGGTAAATACCTTCCAGATTGTCCTCATCACAGATGGCATGCTTTCTTTCACTATCTTCAACTATGAGTCCATCACTTGGACCACTGGCATGCATGCCAGCAGCGGGGGAGACTCAGCAGGCCTGGGAGGCATTGCGGCCCAGGTAGACTCCAGGGTCACACCTTGCAAGCAAGTCTTCTTTCTAATACATGACACACTTTCTTCCAGACAGTAATCCATGATGATGATGATGATGATGATGATGATGATGATGATGATGATGATTAATTCTTGTCAGGATTCTGAAATAGTAAGGTGACCATCCCTCAGCCCCACCTTCTTAGATAATAGTCCTATGTTTCTTCTATCTCTGCAAAACAAAAACCATGTAGGAGCTTTGTTGTAGTGGAACTTCATGCTCATTAAGTTGTCTGCTGCTTCTCAGGTCCTTCTCTTCATAGCCTTAGACTTTTTAAAAAGAGCCAGCCAGCAGCGTCTGCAGCAAATACAGCTTTCCCTTGGTATTTTTTTTCTTTCCTCCTGATGGGTTGTTTTCTTTCTTTTAACTGGTGGCTGTTCGGATGTGTGAATTTACCACTAATTGATCTGTGCCTGGCTACCTGCCGCCTCTCATCAGTGTGTCTCTCCAGCAAGAAGGAAATTGCAGGTGTAAAGGAAATAGACACATTTTCAGTCCCAGAAATTCAGAAGTGCTGACTTTTATGACTGTAAACAGAGCAGTAACCACATGCTTTGGATACTGTACAGTACTTCAGGAACACCCTGCCCCAGTCCAGCCAAAGAGGGGGGAAAAGAGAGAGAGAGAGGAAGTTGAAAAGTTTTTCACCAGGCATCGGCTTCTGACCAAGTTTTTTTTGTGTGTGTGAGAACGTGCTGCTGCAACTCGCAAGGCGATGGAGTGGCTCGGCACAAGAGAGCATCTCGCAGCTCAGCATGGCAAAGGCTGCTGCTGCTTGGCTGGAGCTTAGCAGAGCTGTCCTCGTTTCGCGGAAAGGAGTGAGAGAGAGTCCAAGATTCTCTTGGATTTACCCTGTGCAGATGAATGGGGATGAAAATAGGCTCAGCATTTCTGTGTGTTTTCCAGCAAGTGAGTCATGGATATTGCGGGGATTGCTGCTGAGGCGTTGCAGTGCCAAGAGCCATTTCGGAGAAGGGTTGCAATAACGTAGACCATCTGATCTCCCTCCTTCCCTTCCCTCCCTCCTTTTTTCTTTTAATGCTGACAGTTCGGCATGGGTCATAGCCAAGGTCTTTAATCACAAATGTCATATGAAACACTGTGGCAGACCTCCTGGGATACGAGACTGCTCAGTTTTTGCTTGTGCATCTGCTGAAGTGGGGGTCTTAGAGGGGAATGAAAGTGCTTGTCCCAAAGCAGCCTTGCAGATAAGCCTTCAAAAGTTAGTGGTCCATGAATACATTCATGAGCTGTCAGCCAACTTCAGTCATTCGTGGCCTAGTAGGAATAAAGAACCAGCTTCTGTAAAACTTCCTTGTGTGGTTGCAAAGATATTACAAGTGGCCCAGCAGAGGACTATTTTACAAGGCTGCATAAAGAAAATGCATTCTGAATGTGTTTATTACGTTTATAGATCTCCTTTTTTCCTGTGGAAATCAAGATGGCATATATAGGGTTACCAAGTGCTCTGCCCTCCAGATCCCACAGACCCTGGAAAAGTTACTTTTTTAGGCTATAACTGCTATATTCCCCCCACACACACACCAGCTAGCATTATAGTTGCGTTAAAATCCTCCAAAATAACTTTTCCAGAACCTGCACATTTGCTGCCTTATGTGCCTGCAGACCCTGAATAGTGGGGAAAGATGTCCAGAGCCTGGAAGGAATCTGTCTGAGCAGAGGCTCCAAAGCAAGATCCTCTTACTCTCCATTCTGAAAATTGCTACCCCAGACAGGGATTAGAAGAGCAATAGGGCTGTGGGTTGCGCTATCTCCAGTTCAAAGTACAGTCAGCCCTCCACATTTGCAGGTTTCACTTTTGCAGATTTGATTATTCACAGATTATTTGCTGTCAGCTCTGCTGCTGCCCTATGCCATTTTTTAACAGAGACTTCAAGCCTCATGAGACTGAGAAACTGCAAACAAGGCTAGTAAGTCCCTATTAAAAATGGTGTGGGGCAGCAGTGGAAGTGGCAGTAAGCCCCACCAACCACCCCCTTCTGTCTTGTGAAGGAACCCTGATGCATCAAAGGAATCCATGATGGGTTGAATATGGTGATCATACTTTTTTTCTGTGTCAAATATGGTTTGGGAGGGCCTAGAGTTATTCACATTTTTTTCACTTTCATAGGGGTCCTGTGCCCCTAACCCTAGCAAATGTGGAGGGATGACTGTACTAGCCTTTCACATGGGGAATTGATGGCCTTAATCAGCCATAAGGAAAGTTTGGGGAAAATCTGATGCTTCCCTTGCTTATGTTCTTGCAGTCTATTCCTCTGCAGGGCACTGAGGCATGGTGGAAGAAAGAAGTCCCTTGACCTTCCCCAAAACTACCCTACTTTCCCACCCCCCTCACCCAACCCCCCACCCACCCCCAGTGAGAGGTTTCACCCTCTGCCCTTGTCTTCCTAGGCAGGTTTCAATGCTGGTGATGGAAAACGATATTTTAACATCCCCGGATCCCGTACTGATGACATTGTCGACGTGGAGATGACGACAAATGTGGGTATCCCCGGGCGCTGGGTGTTCAGAATCGATGATGCCCAGGTGCAAGTGGGGGGCTGCAACAACACAAGTAAGAGGACAGCAGTTAGGTTTATTTTACCAAACCAATTCTTCCAGCCCTTCTCTTTGTACCTGTGAAAATTCCAGTGCCTATGCAAGGCAGCAGCCTATGCTATGGGGATAGTTTGGGTGTGGTGAAAGAACCTCTAAAGTCTTTGCTCCTGTGTGTGAGTGCAGTGTGAGAAATATGGAGAGAGGGGCAGGATCAGTGTGCAAGCTAAAAATTATGGGAAGAGATGACTGTGCTGCTGAATGGAGACTCAATCTCCGATTGAGGAGCTGTGGTCTCTTCTGCCACTACCAGTTAAGGGATCTTTCGATATAACTGAGAGTGAAACAAGTTAAAATAAAACATCCATGGAGCATTCTGAGATCAATGGAATTCAGGGTATCTGTGCTTTTAAAAAGATCCTTAAGGCATAGTGCTACAAACCTTAACAGTAGAATAATCAGTTGAATAAAGTTGACTGATTGTGGAGAACAACAACTCAGTCCTGTGTTTGACTCCTCAGAAATAAGCTCCACCAAGATCAGTGGGGACTTATTTATAGATATATGTATATAGGACTGCAGCCTACTTTTAGCTGATAAGAGCAAATGTTAATTGAGTTAAAATTAAATGTTAATTGAGTTAAGCTTATCAGTTTTGTTTTGTGTTTGAAGCTACTTTGATTTTCGTGTATTACCGTAATATAGAATGAAAAAGTAAATGTGAAATATTACCTTTTTTTATAGCACCTCTAAATAATACCATTTACTTAAATTCTATCTCCAAATGCAGTTTTGCTGAGAATTTAATAATACTCAGATTTTTTTAAATACCCCAGCAAACTAGTCAATCGTCTAAAAGGCAGAGATTATTAATCTATTAAAAAAGGAAAGACATCTTTAAATGGCTGACAGCTTAGATTCAGACAGTGTTCACCCACCCCAGAGCTTTACTGTGCATTGTGGACAATAACTTGTTTTGGAAAAGGGTATTTTGGGAATTCACTTAAAATCTATATGCAGCTGGGCAGCCTTGAGGGAGTATTTTGGACTGATGCCTTTGCTTTTCTAAGTACCTTCAGCCCTGATATCTTGGAATTGAATTACGCTTTGCCAAAAAAAGAAAATTGGTTTTCCAAAAAAAGAAAAGGTCAAAAGAAGATAAATTTTGCAAGTAATTATTAGTTATAGAAATACAGTATATCTCAATAGAGTGGCGAAGTAAAGTGCCTGCTACATGCCTTCTCAGTCTACTGTCCAGGTGCCAACTGTTAATTGAGACTCTAAAGCCTTGATCATCTGCTCTGTCAAGTCTTGATCTTTTAAACTGGGCCTGGACTGGTCAGTTCTTCAAACAGAAGTACCCTTTGTAAAGAAAGATGTAAAGCTACCATAAAGCCATCCTTTATAACCTACAAGGATGATCTAAATGTGACCCTACAGTTGCAGGCAGCCTTCTAAGATAATTTTATAGATCTTGTCCCCTCCAAACTCTATGGACTTCTTTTTCTTCTGATCAAAAAGGGTGAATTGCTTTTCCGAGAAGTATCCACGAGCAGCAATTCACTTTTTAAATAGGTTGCAAGGCCCACTTGCACTGTTTTTGTTTCAAAACCAAAGGTGAATTTCTGGACATATACAATTGTGCTTTGCTTGTTGTTGTTGTTGTTGTTGTTGTTGTTGGTCCATGCTCCCCAGAATCAGCATTGTTTAATGGTTAGGTTGTTGGACTATGACTCTGGGAGACCAGAGTTCAGATCCCCACTCAGTCATAGAGACTCATTGGGTGACCTTGGGCAAGTCACACTCTATCAGCCTCAGAGGAAGGGAAATGCTAACACCCCTGAACAAATCTTGCCCATAATAGGTTTGCCTTAGGGTCACCATAAGTTGTAAACAACTTGAAGGCAACAAAACCAACAAATCATGCTGCCCCTGGGGGCCCCTGCACCTTCCATATCCCAGACCTATAGACTAGGAGAATGAGGGTGATGGGCTCCTGGCTCTCTCAGTGTCTCTTTAGTTGATTCATCAACACGCAATGCTATTGGCACAGCTTGGTAAGGGGAGCAAGTTGGGTTTGTGGAAGCTTGAGACTTGCCCACTGTTTTTAACTCTTCTTGCAACTTGCTTTGTTTTTTTTAAAGAAATGCTTCGTTAATAAAAAATGGGCCCAGCTTATTCGAGTTGAAGATTCAGAGAGAGTTATTTTTAAAACAATATGTGTAAAAACAGCAGGTGGCAGCCACAGGATGCTAAAAAGCAGATTATTCCAAAATGTAGTAAAAGCTGCTTCGGCTCCAACAGCAATTGGTATAATCCTAGTAGAGGAGATTCTACTTCCACGTGATTGTTGTAATTATAGAAAGAAGATACTTCTAAATCCTACAGGGAAATGTTTCTGTATCCAAATCTGTTTTGATAAGTTGCTTGAAATAGCATCTTATGTTAGTCAAGTGCCTGAACAGTATGTTACACATGCAAAAGTTATCTTCACACTGGCCATAGGTGGATGTGGTGTGAGATAATAACAGTGCCCTCCTTCTTGCAAACACTCATTTTCCAAATCTCCATATACTTCAAAACAAAAGGAGGAATCCAGACTTCATCCAATCCATGGCTTCATAGACTGAGATGAGCTCTCTTCAACCTGTTGACATAAAACTTAAGAGCTTGGTGCTCTGCATGTTTTGGCTTCTAAAACTCAAAACATCATCACCAAGCATTGTCTGTTCCCAGGGGTTGTAGAAGTTTTAGTCCAAAAAAAAAAGAAAAGTCAAAGCTCTGCTAAAATGTGATCTTATCCAATCATCCTAGTGTTATCGACCTTGCTTTCTAGGAATTTTTAGGGAGAGGTCCCTTTGAGCTTTCTCATCTGATTCAGTGATTAGTTTGCCCTAAGCCATCCTACCATTACTTATCATTGTTCCTTGAAGACACAATATTGTTTTTAAACATGTCGTTGTTGTTATTGTGCACCTTCAAGTCATTTCCAACTTATGGCAACCCTCAGGCAAACGCATCACGGGGCTCCCTTGACAAGATTTGTTCAGGGAGGTTTTAAACACATATACCCACTTAAATGTTCTTCAAAAGTGTTCTGTTCTGGAATAATTTTTTTTTGTATTTATCTAGCTTTTGATTGTTGGGTTTGCCTTGAAAATATTAGATTGTAACCAAAGGCAAGGGTATGTTTATGCAGCATAAGGTGACCAGAGGTATGTACAGTTGGATGAAACTGTTGTTTGTATGAAAAGTATTCACAATATCTGTATACAAAGGAATGCTGGTGTAATTATTTAAAAAAGCTTACGTTATGGAAGTTTGTCTATAAGCCAAGATCAATTTGTAAGTCATTATCCTGTTATTATATTGCAAGTCCCTGAGAGACCAAATAAAGCCATTGGTGTGGACAGGTGAAAGCAGAAAAAAACATGGAACAAGCTTCTCATTTTCAAAAGAATTTTTTTTCATTTGCTATAAAACGTCAGCCTGGCTGAAGTGCAGACAGGCTAAGTTGAATTGCATGGTTTAAAAACCAAATATAGCACTTCTGTCCACAAGCCCAATGTGTTAATTCTAGGCCAAATGTGCTTAAGGCCATAGGAACAAAGGGGATTGGAGCAGTCTGTCATCGCTGTTGTTGAAATGTATTCTAAGAGTTCCCTGTTCCTGCCAACCTCTGCTGAAGAGTGGGTATACTTCTTTTCCCCAGCTTCAGTGTGCCTAACACTCCGCCCTTGTTTAAATGGAGGAAAGTGTATTGAGGACTGCATCACAGGGAATCCCTCCTACACCTGCTCTTGTCTGGCTGGCTTCACTGGAAAACGATGCCATATAGGTGAGTTTTGCTCCTGACTTTTTTACAGTCTTACATATAGGTGCCATAGTCAAGTGGTAGAGCACCTTTGTCATGTGTAGGAGGTCCTAGGTCAGTACCTGATATCTCGAGTTGAGGATCTTGAGTAAGAGATCCAAGAAAAACCTTTGTGTGAGATCCTGAGAGCCACTGCTAACTGGGGACTGCAAAATAGGCTGGATGTTTCATTAAATATAAAGCTTCTTCCTACATTCATATTCTACACATACCATATTCCCTTTTTTCCACACACTGCTCTTTCTGCTGACTTCTGCATTCTGGAGAAACTGAGTATCTATGAAGGTTTCCTTGACTTTGGCACCCTACATTTAGCCACTTCTTTGCATGGGTGGGATGGGAAAACATGGTAGCCCTTTCTTTAAGACTACTACCACAGTGAATGCAACCTTCCACCATTTGGGAGAATTAGCCTTGGTGGCCATGAGGAGATATTTCTTAGCCTCTCAAATCCATAGTCCCCCACAGAAGTGCTTACATTGCTGCCACAGGAAGGGCTATATTACTCACAATAGTTTAGCATAAAGGAAAACTTTTAAAACAAACATAAGATTCATGTGCAGATCGTCCCTGGTCATTTTTGTGACCCACATTGCCACATCCCTGCTGCCATTGCTGTTGGTGTAGTGGCAAGACCTGTCATTTTTGCCATGTTAAAGCAGATCAAGTGGGAATCACACACCTTACTTGGAAATTAATTAGGGCCCCAGAAGTTTTCCAAAAAGATAGACCAGTTCCCAAACAAGGTGTGTATTTACAAAGTAACTTGTTTCAAGAGCAAATGTCTTGATAAAGATAAAATGAAGGCTTCTTTGCTTTCAACACACTGCTCAAATTGAGGATTGGTAATGTGGGTGGCCACCAGTACAGATTCATGAACCCTGATAATAATATAGGACTAATTTTAAACTGGTTTTCTATGTTTTCATTTAGTGCACATGACTGTGAATGATGCGTCCACCTCAGACATGCCTCATTTGTTGTATGTGAACAAGACATAGAAAGTGTTCTTCTCCTTCTAGGGAGAAAAGGAGTCAATGTCTGGCACACTCCACTCTTTAGATTCTTTCTTATCCTCTTGCAGATGTGGATGAGTGTGCTTCCAACCCATGTCGGAACAAAGCCTCCTGTATTGATGGGATCAACAGCTTTAGTTGCCAGTGCCCACCAGGATTTAAAGGAGCAACATGTGAAATTGGTGAGAAGCATTGTGTAAGGGCAGGCACAGGGAAGTCAACTTCTGGGTAGGTTGAGGTGATTGTAAAGGTTTACTGACATCAGCACCTCTATATTACAGTTCTGATTTGGGGAGGAGGAATGGGGATTCATAGCCTGCCCAAATTATCGTATGAAATGAGGTGTCTTCCCTGCTGGGACCACAGGTGGCTGGTTGTTTTACATATGAAATGGAGGTGCAGGGGTTGCTTCCAGGAATTTTGTCCTCCTAGTGCTCTACTGAAATGGTCAAGATCAGGGATTGTTACATCATGCAATTCATAAAGGTGTGTGTACTTTGCCCTTGACACCTTTGGATCCCATGATCAGCAGCTGCTGGTACATACATATCCTTTCAGAAAATGGAGAGGCTAGTGTATGGTTATATCCAGTCCTAAATCAGTTCTAGGGACGGAAGATCTTACTGCAGAAGGTTCAGGTGGCAGAAATTAGTTGTTTGTGGCAAATACTGTCATCACCTGTGGAGATGTAGCAGGGTTTTGTTACTTCTAAACAAGACTGAGACTGGAATCAACCCATTCCCATGACATGACTAGCCACGAATCCATGGGAACCCTGGTTTGTCACAAACAAGCAGGATGCTGGAGCACTGTGCTCAGTAGTTCCCTATTGCAGCAGAAGCAACTTCCCCTTTAAGCTTCTAGCCAGGAACCAAAATTGTGTTATTTCATTTGGCCTTTGGTCTCTAAAAGCAAGATTGGCTTTGGGGGTGTTTTAATATTGTATATATAAAAATAGAACCTGGTTCATCTCTTTAAAAAGTGTTTAGGCCTGTTTGTAATGAATATTTTCAGATTCTGGTAAGCATTGCTTTGGCCCAGGCAGGCTGAGGAGTGTTAGTTAGTTAGTTATATTTTCATTTATTTTATTTTATTTTTATCATACCTTTCTCCCAACAAGAGACCTAGGGTGTTCACATGAGTTAAAACAAAACAAATACTGAAATGAATAAAGCACAGAGCTTCACCTTGCAATTGGTTTACTGTTTTGTCAGGTAGTGAGGGGGAGTGGTCACCTGAGGTCCATGGCCGTAGAAATGACTGAGCAACATACACTTGCACACCATTTATTCAGAACAAGTCAAAGTTCCCATGAATTCCTAGCTTGTCATGTCACAGGAATCCTCCCAGTACTTCAAATGATCAACAATTAATATAACAATTCCCCTCAAATGGGAACAATTACAAATACCTACAGTATAATTATCAAAGCAGTTAATCCATATGGCACACAGTAAAATAAACTGAAACATAACATAACCTAGCCCCACTTCTTAGAACTAAACAGGAGAAAGACTAAAACCTAAGGCAAAAGTAGAAATAGATCTCTGTTCAACAAAGGCAAATTAGGATTCTTCACAATTCTATTACCAAGATTTGTTGCCAGCTATTCTTCCCACTTGTGGAAGTCTTCCTCCCATCTCTCACTTGTGGCTCCTCTCTCACCTTTTTCCATCTTTTCAAGACTTCCAGTCCTCCTTTGAGCCACACATACTATATACCGAGGATGCTGATGATGCCACTCAGTAACTGTCCACCAGGTGCTTCTCCCAGATAGTCATGTCAGGGCAGTGGACTCTATCATGTTTTAGGGGAGCAGGGGATAGGGTGGAATGGAGCAAGACAGGTAGGAATGCACGATGATCCTCAGAAAAAAATAGAGGTAATAATTCTAGAGTTTGTGCAAGATATAAATTTAAGTATGGGTGGAAATAAGGCTGGAAAGAGAAGATGAGGCAGGAGAGATCAGATGTTTAAGAAGGAACTATGGTCGGCCCTCCACATTTGCAGGTTTCACTTTCCTGGATTTGATTATTTGTGAGTTTCTCCAACTCCTGGCTCCCTACCTCAAGGACTTCTTTTCCGAGAGAACCTTCCCTCTCCACAGCTCCAATCAGGCCATACAGTCCTTTAAAAATCTGTCTCTGGTCCTCTTCCTTCACCACCACCCCCAGCCACTGCATGGCTGGCCAAGGGTGGCTTGCAACCCAATTTGTCAGCACCACAAACCCTCCCTCAATGAAGTATACATACCCAAGGAAGGAGATGGGCAAGAGAAAGGAAGTATAGGGCCATCATGCAGACTCACTCCCTTCTCTCTCCTTTCCCTGACCTGGTTTGGAAACTGGGTGCCTATTCTCCCCACCATGCCTTGGTCCCCTTCCCACAGAAGCACACAAACATTTTGATATCTGCGATTTTTCCACTTTTGCAAGTGCCTTATAACTCTAGCGAATATGGACAGCCAACTGTATACATGGTATACTTGAGACTGAATTAACCATGGAGTATTCCTTAACAACTCTCCTGACAAAACATCTAGGCACAATGTCCTATTTAGGGCCTTCTGCTCAGTTTGGCCATTCCATAACCAAAAAGTGTTCCCTAGAGGAAAATTTAAGTAAAACCAATGATTCTTTTATCTATTCAATAATTGGAACTGTAAAACACACCTCCAGTGTGTTATTTGTTGTAATTATTGAGTACACTGGGTGATAGGGTATTTTTGCATATGCACATATAAATTTTGCATATGTGCAATCCATAAAATAGAAGTCTGTGACTGTTGCATCCATTGTCACTGCCACCCCATTACTAAAAAAATAAATGTGGTTTCAGAAATGTAACGGTGGGGTGTTTTTTTTTCAGTCTTTTATGACCTGTTTCAGCCTTTTATATGGTGTATGGCAAACCAGTAACTGGGATAGTGAATCATAACTTCACTTCTGTCAGTGTCATTTTCTGCTACACAGAGTTGGAATGGAAGTGTGCACCCCTAGATCGGCTTTGAGCAGTCATAACTCCCATATCCTTTCATTTTTCAGACTCTCTGTATCTTCTCATTCCACTCTCCATTTTAGCATTACAGAAAAGATGTATTGTTATTTCTGGCATCTTAGAGTGATATGTATGTTGAGAGACCAGAAAAGGAAGAACACATATCTCTTATCTGAAGGACGCCTTGCAAAAAGCATACATCATATATGTTTACATCAGCAGAATACCAATGTCTGTTTTTCCTAATTTAATCTTCCTTCCTTCCTTCCTGAAATATTATAGAGGAGTCTCCATGTGAAGCCAAAGAATGCCATAATGGTGGAGAATGCCAGGCCACAAACAGAACAGCTGTGTGCCTTTGCCAGCCAGGTTACACTGGGGAAGCTTGTGAAATAGGTAAGAAAACATTGAGTAAGTGTAGGGAAGACCACTAGTAATATGGGCCAAAAGCAAAACTGGGAGGTATTTCAATGCAAGGCAAAGATTCTGTTAGTACTTGTTGCTAGTAGTAAGTAGTTCATATCATAACAGTCCAGAACACCCAAAGCAAGACATATTTGTGCATGCAAGGTACTGTTCAGCCCACACTGTATAGAAGCCCCACTTTGGTAGTTCCTTTTTTTTTCTTAGATCTGATCAAATTTCTGTCTTGTCCAGCATTCTTTTCCTATATTGGCCAACCAAATGAAAAGCCAACAAGAGGATATGGGTGTAAATAGCCTTCCAGTCACATTCTGCAGCAAGTAGCATTGAGAACAGCTCTGATATAGAAGATAATAGCTGAAATCCAGTGTAAGACTAATAAAGTAGAAAGCACCAACAACATATTTACATAGGTTGGTGAGACCTGGCACTGGAGGAGGAGGAATAATATATCCAGGTTTCAGTAGTGTGCAGAAGTTGTGGCACTCAGTGTGTCTACATAGCTCAATTGAGAGCCCATCAGTTCCACTCTTGACTTGTGGGAAGGGGTAAAGCTGTGCCTGGGTGACTGACATGTAAGCTGGCCTAACATACTGCCTTACCTATTTTGTGGGGCAACAGTGACAACCACTTGTATAAAGAAATATCAGGTGCTTCTTTATGCAATTGGGAGTAACACAGACATAATGCCGCCTTTGAATCTAGGCTGATAGATAGCCACCATGACTAATTACCACAGAGTTTCTCTAATCAACTTTTAAAGTTGTGCTAAAGTTTCAAGTTGGCGGCTTTCACTATGTCTTGTGTACCAAATTCCACAGTTTAATAATATGCTGTGTACAAAAAGTATTTTATCTAAGCCTGTAGCTCAACACTTGGGAATGACAACCTTTAAAATGGCATAAATAGTGGGGTTTGCCCTTGGCTAGGCCTGCAGCCTTTTTCAGACTTGATCTTTTTGTTATTTGCTTTACAGATATAAATGAATGCGAGTCCAACCCATGCCTAAATGGTGGGCGATGTATTGACCTAGTGGACAATTTCACTTGTGTGTGTGTGGCGCCGTTCACAGGACAGCGCTGTGAAACAGGTGCCCTGATTTCATAACTGCATTGCAGCACCTTCCTCCTCACATAGCTAGTCTCTCCCTCCCTCCTTCCCCCTCTTTGTGCTCTCATAATCCTTTCAGACTTCCTATATAGGCCCAGCCCTATACCTGTTGTGTCTGATTATTTAGCTGCATTGGGCTCTACTGAGGCTCCCAACTCTTCTTGTTTTAGATTCTACAGCCTGTGAGGGCAGGAACTGCAGGAACCGGCAAACATGCAACTATATTCGCCCTGGGCGCTACATCTGCACATGCTCTCCAGGCTACTATGGGAGCAACTGTCAATATGGTAAGCAGGACAATCACACAGCTACAGTTGTGGGGAATTTCATTTGGCCCCCACTGTGAAAGCAGTTGACATCAATCACATTTCCCAGAGTAATATGTCTATAGCTCTGGAATATAGTTATCCTTCAGATGGCTCATACCTCTGAATTTTGCAATGCCATTCTTGGCTCAAAAATTGCATACAAAAATGTGTGTAGTTGGAATATCAATCTGAATGCAAAAATCCACATGTTAGGACAATGTGCACGTAAAAATGAATGACAATTTTAATGTAGTTTTTGAAAGAAAACACACACTAATGCAAAAACTAGGCAGAATGGACTTTTGACTGAATATATGTGAAATGACATGAACCACAAATAGACTGCTCCATTGATCCTTACCCTGCAGAGACAAATAATGAGTCTATGTGATCACTTATGTTCTAGGAGAGTCCCAGAGTCCCTGACCACTGATGCCTGTCTTGGAAAGTATTTCACTTGCTCACTTCATCCATTGACAGGTTTTATGTGACTTTCAGGTTTCCCCTTTACTGAGGTATAAATAATTTGTCAACACAGCAGTTGTTCACCTTCAGTCTCTTAGGCTGGATTTTGCTTCTTGACATTAGGCATCATGTCTGAAGGCTTATGCTCTTCTGGCACTTGAGTAACTGAGGAAGTGTTATTTGTTCATGATGTCATTCATAACTTGCCTTTTGGTTCAGTGCAGCTAGCAAGTATTTAAAATCCAGAAACAAATTACAATAAAAACAGAAAGCAAAGTCATTAAAATATTATCAGCTAGTAGAAGATTTAGCACATCAGAAGATTTAAGACAGAACCATTAAAATATCCTCAAGCATTAGGAGGACTAAACATCAGTCCTTGTTAAAAGAGGCCACCGACTGAATATCCTTAGAGAGATCCAGAATCTGGGTGCCACAACAAGAAAGCCTTGCTCTGCATCCCAGACACCTGTAATATTGTAGTAGAACACAGTACAAAACCTCAGATGACAAAGTACGTAGGCAAGTTCATGATGGAAATTTCTTCAGCTATCATGGTCCAAGCTTCCATGTGTGCACTAAAGACCCTCAGTTTAGTTGTTAGACTATCCTTGTAATAAAATTCCTAATTTATATTCTTTGTGAAAAAGAGATTTCATGGCATAAGACCAGATTGTTGTCAAAAATATTTAGCGGGATGGTTCAATACTCTCTAATAGTTCTTGGGTTGGAAGGGACCTTGTGGGTCATTGCATAACATATACAGGGGGTGACAATTATGTAGCAAGATGTTCTTGGACTGCAGGTCACAGCAACCTTTGCCAACATAGAAAATGGTGAGGAATGCTGGGAATTGCAGTTCAGTAATACCTGGAGGGCTGCACAGTTCCCAAACCCTGCCATACACAGTAGGCCATCTAGCATCTTCTTTGAAAAACTTCATTCTCATTTTCAGTACAGAACTGTTACTTCATGAAATCACTGATATAATTTCAGATCAATATCACACAAATGTATCCAACTTTATCTCTCTTTAAAACCTTCTTTAAAATCTCCAGTGCTTCCCAAACACTCCAATGTCCTTTTTTCACACAGTTTTTTCCGGTTATCCCAACTCCTTTGAGCTTCAATTTACATCCATTCCCATGTTCACAATGGACAAGAAAAACTGTATGTTGAACCCTATCCACCCTCAGACTAAACTTTCATGTATCTGAAGGCTCTTTATGAAGTGCAGTCCCTCTTGTTTGTTTGTGCTAAAGAAATGTGGCTCTCTCTCCCTCTCTCCTTATGCCAGAAATCTTTCATTAATATTTTGTAGGTGGGCCAAGAATGCCCAGTGCATGTATCTCCAATCCATGCCAGAATGAGGGCACTTGCCTTGAAACCGGCCAAGGTTATGTATGTGAGTGTGCTGAAGGATACACGGGCACAGATTGCAGAGACAGTAAGTACTTGATTCTAAGGGCAAAACAAACTACACGTGATTTTCAGTCATGTCAATGTTTTCCTTGAGTTTTGTGTGGCAAGATTCCTGCTCAGAGCAGCTGTGGGAAAATGCAATCTGGATAGAAAGTTGAGCTCTCCTGCTGCCTGAAGTGAGAAAAAAAATGCTGATCCCTGCCTTCTGTCTTGCTCTGAGGGCTTCTTCTTCAGAGTCAACCATTATGAGTAGGTGGCCTGGGAGTATGCCAGTGCTACAGTGGTACAAACTGCCTCTCAAGGTAACTCACCCACAATGCCTTACTGTGAAAACCTGTCACTGCTAGGCCTTTTTGGGTCTAGTTAACTCTGCAGAGCCACACACCAGTCAGTAAGGCTATCTAGAGCAGTGATGTGGGCCTTCCTGGCATGGGAGCACTATTAGTCATGACTCTTCATGCATTGCTACCTGAAGTAAGAGCCTGGCCCTTGTTATCTGGAGACACTGCCCTGAAAATTCACTTGGAGTTGGGGGATCATTATTTCTGTCTTGATGAGTCCCATTACTTAATAACAGCATCTCCTCCAAACTGGTTTTTAACCTAACAGGAAAGAGCTACAGGTACTCATATCTTCTACTGCCACCCATAAACTCAGAGAAATAATTTTGTTGAGAAAGGAATACATTTCTTCTCACATTGCGCTAATTTTCAGTTCATACTTAGCTTCTTATAGCAACTTCGGGGAGTTGTTTTTAAGAAAAGTAGCCAGAACTCTCACTGAAAATGTTGACATGTCTGGGCATTGATGTATTTCAGCCATAACATTTGGTTTGTATGGTTATTTGCAGGCAATGATTCTGACATGGTAATGAGACCACAAAATTAGTTGGGTTTGTGGAGCAATTGTTGCTAGTACTGTTAATCGTGTGTGTGTGACAAAATAATTACTTTCCACATGCTGGTTTGGACTTCAGCTTCACAACGTCTTAGTGCAAAGAGACCTGAGATTTTGGCAAATGCCAAGAGTATTGTATCAGATAAAATTGCAAACATTTGCAGAACTGTGATTGTGATTTTCAACATGTTAAAATAGTTGCATAAATCAGAGCACAAAGCGGAGAGGCAGTGGTTCTCAAACTCTGCTGTTATTTATTTATTTACTTACTTACTTGATTATTCATTTGAGAAAATTTTGCTGCATTTTTTTTATTTTAAAAAAGTTCAGAGTGTTTTATAAATAATGTTAAAACCAATTACTAAAAAAAAGATTAAACAATTCATTAAGAATCAGAGTAGTGAATAATGTTAACAGTCGGAAAAATAATCAAGAAAATAGCAGGGCAAACAGATAAGTCTTCAGTTTACAGGGGAAGCTCCCCGTATGATGGCCACCTGCCTAATCTCATTCTGCATGGTGGGCACCACAAGAGAGATGGCCATGCTCTGCACTGCAACCAAACAAACCCTGCTGGGCAGCAGTAAGTAGAGCCATGTCATTAGAAGCTCTCATTTGGGTGATACAGCTTATATACAAATCCATCCTCAGAACATACAGATGAGCATTAGTTCATCACCATTTGATGAGCTAATGCATCCCATCTGCCCAGGTGGCATTTGTTTTAAGAGGGAATCTCCTATGCAAGCCCTAACCCTCCACTAATAAGGGGGCTGCCATTTTCTCCGTCTTCTCACTGCATCTCTATCTCTTGCTCTCCCTATTTCCAACCCTGCTCTGCCCCCGCCGCATTAGTCCTTTTGCACTGTTACCCCATACTAGGAAACACTGACTCATGTCATTCTGCAAAAGGTGGGGGGAATGGTTCAGCGTGAGGTACTGCTTTTAAAAGAAACAGCAAGGCTCATTAGAGTTGCTGAACAGAGCACAGATAGGACCACAAGGGAGCCTTTGATAGGTGGAGCTTGATGACTCCAGTGGGGAGCAGCGGCTGGTTTATAATTTGCAGCCTCTTGGGTGTTAATTAAGGTAAATATCTGAGGTCATGAGAAAAGGGAGTAAAGCTTCTGTCACCACAGCACTCGTAGCCAAACTTAATCCAGATCCCTCCCTACAGCAGCTTGAACAACACTGTGTTGGTTTGGCGGAGGGGGGCGTGAAGGCCTCAACAGCAGAGCCTTTACTGGTACAGATGAGCCTAATTAGTCTTCTCCCACACTTCTTCTCTTTACCTTTTTTGCAGACCTCTCTGAGGACTGTGAATGTCGAAATGGGGGAAAGTGTCTAGATGGAAACGTAACTATGTGCCAGTGCCCACCTGGATATTTTGGTCTTCTCTGTGAATTTGGTAGGAATAAAGTTTTTTCTGATCTACTCAAACCTTTTGTTATATTCTCTTAACTCTTTCTGTGTGTCTGAAGAGGAGGGTAGAACTACACAAAAGCTTGAATCACAAGAAATCTGTGACTCTTTTAAGACTTCCAAAACAATAACAACCATCAATCATGTGTCCATTTCATATGTGGAAAGTGCAGGCATCCACATGTTGTTGAACTACAGCTCCCCTCAGTGCCACTTAGCATAGCCAAGAGTGCAAGTAGCAGTCTAACAACACCTGGAGGGCTGCGCTTGGTTCCCCCGTGAGTTGTAAGAACTTATACATGGGAGCTAAGATCCTATACAACAGTCAATACTGCAAGCAGTTTGGAGTTCTCATCACTTGTGGACTGAGTTATCCAAGGCTTCTTTGCAAAAGTTGAATTTTTGTTCTGGCAGTCGGCATGCAGTGGCTACAGCAGGTGACACCGCATAACTATGTTGGCAGGACTTTTCACATTGCTTGCACTGAATAGGATCTCAGCCTGGGTATGTGACAAATGGTCATTGTTTGGAAGTTTCTTAATATACATTTAAACTTTAAGGCTCTCTGTAAGCTTTTTCCCTATTCTCAAAGTAGCTCAAACCATTAGAATACCAAGGGGCTCCAGCAGTGTTGTTAATAGTTGGTGGTGGATCTTCTGTCTGTCTACCAGATAGTAAAGCACTACTTTGATGTATCTGTAGGTCCACTAATAACCATTTTTTCAAATTGTTGGTTTGAAAGAGGGATCACTTCTTGTGAGGCATACACTTGTTGACTCTTGCTTATAGCAAGTGAATTTTACATCTTACTTCCAAAATCTGTAAACTTGTTAGATCAGTTACTAGACAGAGATGAAAAAAAAAACTCATGTATACCTTATGAAGCATGTTATTGTCTATCTCCAGTCTCTGTCTCTTTCCAAGAAAGAAAATGGCAATTCTCATAATATTTTTTCTTTGGAAATCTGGCACTTCTCAAGTTATACAAATACTCAGCATGACTCTTTAGATCAGTAGCAAAATATATTTGTAGTGTTTTACTTGTCCAGATAGTAATAGAGGTTTTATATTCCAATAATGAAGGGTCTCTGATTTCTTGACTGCCTGTTCCAGTTCCCTTAGAATTACTTTTGGATGCAGCTGTTTCTGAACCATTGCACAGTTATAGCAGTTTGATACCATTTCAACTACCATGGCTCCATCCTTCAGAATCCTGGGATTTGTAGTTCCACAAAGCATTTGAAATTCTGTAGTGTACACCCCTAAACTATAGCATTAGAGTTTTCTGGCAGAGAATTGTAAATACCTCAGAGAACTATAAATCCTAGGATTTTGTAGGGTGGAACCATGGCAGTTAGAATGATATCAAACTGTTCTAATTGTGCACTGAAGATGTACTGCCATAGCGGGCAGCCTGGAGAGGTCTGGTGCCACATCACAACCTCATGGCCTCCCTGAGACTACCCAGCTCCCATACAGTTCAAAAACCATCTCTCTTATTGCCTTATATTGAACACATTCTGAATTTTTTTCTTTCTTGATACAACTGAATCCCAGATGGTACAACACTAAGGAATATAAAGCGAGAATGCTTTGCCTGCCAACTCCACAAATAATTTTTGGTGGTACCATGACAAAAGACACTGTTGAATCACTACCCGAAATTCTTTCAGATGAGCGTTCTGGACTGAAATCCTGAAATAAACTACGTACTTAGTGTGGCATTTCTTTCAGTAATGACATGATGCACAAAGGATATGCTTTCAGGGCCTCCAAATAATAGCTTTTGATTGTTGATAAAGTTGCATTGGTCCCAGGGGCATGGTTTAGATGCATATGGTACAGAAATTTAGCAAGCCTTGCTCTGGGCAGTGTTTGGATGAGAGATCATCCGGAAACCCTAGACATGTCGTTTTAGGCTGTCTGATGGAAGGAAAGTGGGATATAAATGGAATATGTTCAATTAATTAACTGCATGGAAGTTCCATATAAAATTGCCAAGTGCAAGTCCAAAAGAATCTTTTAGTATCTGTTTACTGAGAAGTAGTATTGCCCATGGTAGTACTCAGATTGCAGCAGCACTGTGATTCCTTCTGCCAGCCAATCCAAGAATATTAATGATGTTAAACTTACTAAGGATGACTGTATGATAAACATGATACAAACAAAGTGGCTATTGCTATCGAATGCCACTCTGATGAAATGCTTTATGCCAGCTTCCATGTGTGGCATGTAATAATTGAATTAACCCTTGTGTTAAGTTGATAAGTGTTCTGTTGAGGGGAGTGACCTCATAAAACATGTACCAAGTGCTAAGTGTTAACTGTGTAACCCATTACTGAGACCAGCAAACAAGATTCATCTTTATGCATGAGAAGGAAGAGACCTGTACCAACAAGAACTTACAAATATACAAGCAACACCAATAACTGTGTTCATTTTCCTGTGCATCTTTTACTTTCTTCCTATGTAAACAGTGTCAGTTAAGAGGTTTGATGCTACCTTGTGGTACATGGTGTTGTGGAACTCCTATCAGTTATAACCAACTTAGTGAAAAATGAGGGATGGTATGAGTTGCAGTTCAATAAATTTGGAGGGGCACAAGCGACCCATATCTGAATCAGTTCGTAACACTGTTAATCTCTATAAAACTTATTTCTTTGGCACCGAGCTCTATGATAGGGCATTGCCATGTCTGTATGTGCTTTTCCCCACTGCCACAGAAGTGACTGCTACACCTTGCAATATGAACACCCAGTGCCCAGATGGAGGCTACTGCATGGAATATGGCGGCAGTTACCTTTGCGTGTGTCATACAGATTATGGGACTAACCACAGTAAGTAGGACAGGAAGCCCAGAAACACCAGAATGTGCTTTGGATAAGAAGGTCATAGTGGTGGGAAACCTCATATCAAGAAGAATGCCAAATTTTATTTTTCAACCCATGGAATATGCATGATGCTGTACCATTAAAGGTGGAGGACAATAGAACTCAACAAGTATAATATCATTGATAGAATGTTTGGTTTGAATGCAAGTAGATTGTTGCGTATGATAGGAAAGTGCGGGAACAGAAGTATGAAGACACCAGTGTTGGCTTACTCTTCAAAATAATTCCCAGCTTTAAACAGATATTTTCTTCAGGATTAAAGCAGATGAAAAGAAATTAAACTCCCATTCACTGCCTATTGCCATCCCACCAATAATCATCCCGCCCTGCTCCCACCTTGCTAGTGATTTTAAAAGACTGCAGTATATTTAACATCACTTCTAGCTGGGCCCTTCGTGTGCTGGAAATTCTATGGTTTTAGCATATTTGTCCAAAAACATTGGGTATGGGGCAGAAAATGGTCCCATGAAGTATGTGGGCTTGTGGACCTTTGGGCTTCTTAATTCAAACATATGTGTCCTTTTTTTCCCATGTCATTTAACTGAGCTCCTTTCCGTGGGGCAGGTGGGGTTTTCATTTAGCATCATCCCATGTGAGGCCATGTCTGCTTTTGCAGCTGAGCCACCCTCCCCCTGTGACTCGGAGCCTTGCCTGAACGGTGGATCATGTGAAGCTCAAGAAGACTCCTACACTTGTGAATGTACCCGAGGCTTCATTGGCAGGCACTGTGAGAAAGGTACAGAACAGCCCTTGGTGGTAAAGCAGTGGTTACATGCCTGATATTTATCTGATATACAGGAAAGACATGATTTTCCTCCTAGCACAGAATCAATTCACCTCAGGTAATAGTCTGCCCCCTTATATTTTCTTTCCCATGGCTGAATGAGGAATCATAAACTTCTGTGTCCAGCCAGAGTAGTGTGAGATTGGCAAGACCTCAAGTAAAACTATATTCCTCCTTCAGAATACTGTAACAGCATCCTCATCATTTTCAAATAAAAGCACCAATCTGCTGTCATGGAGAACAGTATCTCATTGCCTGTGCTAAAGTATGATTCAGCTGCAAATTCAGTCAGCTTCTGATCATGAACTAAAGAGTGGGAGGGGTGCTATTTTATCCTTGTGTTAGACAGCAAGTTGTCTCAGGGCAATATCTGTTTATTTCCTTTATTTGATCACTTTCAAGGCATTAAAAACAAGTTTATTTATATGTAGCATTTATATATCACCACTTGTCAAAAAATTTCAAGATGGATTGTAAGACAATACTGTTTGAACTGAAAGCTCGTGGGTATATACAGCAGTTACTGTCAGATTTACAATAGATGCAAATGATATTGTTACAATTGTCAAAACTGCTGGTATATTTCTCTGCATGATGCAAGATTTAGTTTATATGTTTCTTCACCCAGATCCTTGCCTTAGAGAGTCAATGTGGGGAAAGAATAGGAATATTAATTGAGAGAAGTGAGTCAGTCAGTTTTTTAAAAAAAATACCTCTGAAAATTTTACTGCAACTGTATTTTTGAATATTTTATTTGTTTGCTGTGGCCACAGAGGGCTCTTTGCCCTGAACCCTTGCAAAAATGGAAAAACTGTGAATAACTCCCCTCCTGCATTCCTCCTCCCATTGCCTTCCAGGGCTCCCTCCTCCTATTCCCTTCCCTTTTGCCCTAGCGTGCCTGCCTTCTTTCTTCATCCTTGGGTAAACGACAAGGGAATAGAGAGGAAGCACGTGCTCCTCCCTTCCCATTCCCTTGCCTTTTGCCCAGATGTGGAAAAGGAAGGTGCACTCAGGCAAAAGGCAAGAGAATGGCGGAGGGAAGGCATGTGCGTACCTTCCTTCTCTGTGCACAGTGCTTCCCCTTTCCATTCCCATGCCTTTTGCCTGGGCATGGGGAAGGAAGGCATCACGAGCAAGGGAACGGGAGGAGGAGAACAGAGGGGAAGGCATGCATGTATGCACCTTGTGAATAATCAAATTTGCAAAAGTCAAACCCACAAATGTGGAAGGAGGACTGTATTTTGTTTATTTGATTTATTTGTTTGTTTTGTTTATTGCTATTTTCCCCTTCTTTTCAAAACTGAAACTCAAAGGTGACTGATAAAATATGCATAAAATAAAAAATGTTATAATACTGAGACTCAATAATTATAATTATTATAATTATAAATGTTTAAATTGCAATATTATATGAGTCATTTAAAACACCATTTTGCCTCATTTACATCACAAATAAACTAATGAATCTTAAAACTGGCTTCTAAGTAAATTACTCTGGATCTGCATATGCACCAGTCACTGCAAGATAGATAGAAGATAGAAGTACCCAGCTGGCTTAAATCAAACTACAGCATGCTTCTTTCCACAGTTACTCATCAGTTGCTTCTAGGGAACATATTAGCAGAACATAAAGTCCATAGACTTCCCTTGCTGTTCTTCTGAGCAGAGGTGGCTGGTGACAGTAAATGTATGGGGCAGTAAATCAAGGTTTTTATTGTGAATTTTAAGGGATCTATCCAAGGTGCTGAAAGTATTTTGGGGATAGAGTTTGACACCTTGAAAAACTCTTTTCAAGTTCATGCTAAAACCAAGAGTGGATTCATACTTGATTGATATGAAAACCTCAAGATAGCATTGTCTGTTAAGTTCCCAGTAGATAGATGTTCAGTTGTCTCTGAATGTGAAGATTCCATATGACCAAGAGTGATAAAAAAAATTGCTAAAAGAAATCAAAACCAGAGGCAATCTACATGTGTATCATGGCAGATTCATTCAGTGAATTAAGTCTTTTGCAGTGTAGAAAGGGTACTGCCTTTTTTTTTTCTGTGCTTAGTGCATTACAAGTTCATTTCTTTGCATTGGGCAATGATGGGTCTAGAATCAGTTCAAGTGGTGAAAAAACTAACAGAGCAATGAGTAGCACTCCTCCTCCCTCCCTTTCGTTCTAAATCAGGAGAAGGTTGTCTTGAAAAGGTTTGTAATAAGTATTGTCACTTTTCTGTTCACAGCAAGGCCAAAGCTGTGCAGCTCCGGCCCTTGCCGCAATGGAGGGACATGTAAGGAATCAGATGGTGAATACCACTGCACCTGCCCTTACCGGTTCACAGGAAAGCACTGCGAGATAGGTATCCCTCTCTGCATGCATTGCAGCAGTTGCAACTGTGTGAAATGTCTTTCGATTGTTTACTATGTAACCTGGATCTTCTGTTCTTCTAGGTAAACCTGATCCCTGTGCCTCAGGGCCTTGTCAAAATGGAGGCACCTGCTTTCATTACATTGGCAAGTACAAGTGTGACTGCCTCCCAGGATATGCTGGACGGCACTGCGAGATAGGTATGGAGTGGGAAGGATTCCATTTGTTTGCCTTTCAGTGATTGACCTTTGAGTCTTTTAGACCATTTATACATATGTGCTCATCCAGATTCTGTTGCAGTATAATTTCCATCAGCCAATGGGAAGGTATAATGGGAGTTGCAGTTTAACAGCATTTGGTTTTCCACAAGTTTTCCACCTTTGATCTAGCCCTGTAGGCTCTGGCAAGGGATCTAAGATTTCATTCCAAAGTTTAGGTTACCATGTTAAACATTCAGTTGCTTTCTACTGTAGAGGTAAAAAAAAACTGATCTGAAAAATATACACTAGGTTTATCCTGGATAGCAACCAGAAACATTGCTATGAGCATAACTATTCTAAGCGTGGGTAACTTAAAATGGCCCACTCTGGGATTAATTCTCTATAATTTTTCAGTTATCTCTATAAGCTTTCTTTAAAATTCTGTGTGGAGCTCTTTAGAATAATTGTCTGTGGTGGGGGTGTGGGATCTGTTTTCTCAGCTCCTTCCCCTTGTCTCCTGCATCCATGTGAAAATGGAGCCACTTGTGAAGATCTTGGCCACAGCTATGTCTGCATATGCCCAACTGGTTACACAGGAAGACACTGTGAAGCAGGTAAAAATACGGAACACTGACAATTTGGATAAAAATACAGAAACTCATAGCCATTGGAGCATTCCTTGGCACTAGGGAAATGTGAACAGTCATATAAGATGCTGTGTCTCTTAATACAGAGATCAGGGCTCACATTCTTTTAAAAACAGATAGTGCTTAACCAATTTTACAGACTATTGTTCAGGAAAAGTCTGCCTGAAACATCCGTGTTTTATTGATTTGGACACTGGCACTAGAACCTATGTGAGGTGGGTGGGAGCTCACAGGCTAGAGCCTTTCAACAGAGTTCCTCTTTCCTCAGAGAGCAGGAATAGAGACTTCATCTTTGTGAATGCATATGCTCCAAACTGAATTTGTCTCTCAAACAAACATAGAATCATAGAATCATAGAAATGTAGAGTTGGAAGAGACCACAGGGGCCATCCAGTCCAACCCCCTGCCATGCAGGAACACCCTCAAAGCACTCTCAACAGATGGCCATCCAGTCTCTGCTTTAAAACCTCCAAGGAAGGAGACTCCACTACACTCCGAGGCAGCACATTCCACTGCCGGACAGCCCTGACTGTCAGGAAGTTCTTCCTGAGGTTCAGGTGGAATCTCCTTTCCTGCAGCTTGAATCCATTGCTCCTTGTCCTGGTCTCTGGAGCAGCAGAAAACAAGCCCACTCCCTCCTCTACGTGGCATCCCTTCAAATATTTAAACATGGCTATCATGTCCCCTCTTAACCTTCTCTTCTGCAGACTAAACATACCCAGCTCTCTAAGTCGATCCTCATAGGGCATGGCTTCCAGGCCCCTCACCATTTTGGTCGCCCTCCTCTGGACTTGCTCCAGCTTGACCATGTCCTTCCTGAATTGGGGTGCCCAGAACTGGACACAGTATTCAAGATGAGGTCTAACCAAAGCAGAGTAGAGTAGTACCAGTACCTCCCTCGATCTAGACACCATACTCCTATTGATGCAACCAAAAATTGCATTGGCTTTCTTGGCTGCCGCATCACAATGCTGACTCATGTTCAGCTTGTGGTCTGTTAAGACTCCTAGATCCCTTTCACACATACTGCTATCCAGCCACGTGTCCCCTGTATTTCTGTATTCCATTTTTTCTACCTAAGTGTCGGACCTTACACATGCACAGTCAGTTATATTGAATGGTTTGGGTGCTAATCAAAAACTGTTTTTGCAGTTTTTGAGTAAGGATCTGATCAAGGCAGGAAGGAACATGATCACTTTTCAAAGATAATTCAGCAAGTTATTTGCGCCAAAGTGAAAGTAATTTTGTGCTATGGGCTGTGTTGAGGAAATAGGTCCCCAGCCTCCCTAGTGAATTGATCAGCCCAAAGTTTTTAGTTACATCACTTTTGTTTATTCTGCAGATCATGGACGATATAATGAATTCAGTTCTCCACAACTCTTTCTAATTCACCCCACTGTTTTTTGCATCTAGAGATAGACTGTGGCAGGCCCAATGAGGTGAAGCACGCTTATGTAACATTCAACTCGACTAAGATGGGCTCCCTGGCAGAATATCGATGTGATCTTGGATATGCCTTGAGTCCTCAAAACAACCCTAGGGTGTGCAGAGCACAAGGCGCCTGGAGTGAACCTCCACAGTGTAATGGTAATTCATGCTATATGTATGGGGAAGGAGGAAACTGAACAGACTTAACAGGATCAGTTATACCATTAAACATAATGAATAGTCTTCTCTGGCAGCTGAATCTGGGTGTTGTGGAAGTGCTGCAGATTGTTAGTTGTTTCATTTTTCTTTTGTACAGTAAGTTGCCCATATCTACTAAGAATATGCTTATTGCAGATGGTGAAAAATGCACATCATGCCAAATGCTATATTTTGACACCAAGGCTGGGTGAGATGGTAAGGGAGGGAGGCAGCTCCACCACCTAACTCTTTCCTTCCTTCCTCCCTGCCTTCCTTCCAGGCAGGACTTGGTAAGCAGCCCCCTGCATGGGAGCCAAATCCTGGCTGCTTGTAGCTGGGTGCTTTTCTCAGCCAAGCAAAGAGCATCCATCTCCTTCCTCAACCCCAAGGGGCACATGGTTTCATGGAGCTGGGCTTCTCATTCCTCTCTTGGCTAAGGAGGGAATGTCGGTCTCCTTCCTCAGCCAAGAGATGCATGGATTGTGGATAGGTGAAACCATGGATACTGGTCATACAGTTCTGGGGGACCTAGTGTATTTTTACTGCTGGTGCTTTGTGAAATTTTCTGCCTCATGTGCCCAAATAGTACCCAAATGTGCCCAAATGTGGGGTACTATGCAACTGGACGTGAGTGAGTGGTGGATCGGCACCATTTTATTGCTTTACCTCAGGCAGCAAGGGAACTTTCATCAAATGTGAAACTTGCTATCTACTGTGACTGAGAGCTGCTCTCCAAGGTCATGTGAGGAGTCTTTTCCCACCCCACTTTGGGTTGCCAAGGACTGAACCCGGGAAGTGCTGCCAGCAAAGCATGTACTCTGCCACTATGCTATAACCTAAGTAATGTTCACTCTGATCCTGAGCTTGGGGTGGAGGATGGAATTGTCTTTTTTTTTCTCTGTTCAATTAAACTTCTTTGTAGAGATATTCTCATTTACCATGCTTGGGTGGGAGTGGTTGTTTCTAAAATGCACCAGTCCCGATGTGCAGGATGTTTATGTCCTCATACCTTTTGTCCGTAACACTGGGCCCATAGAGTGAGGTAGCCTTCTTCCAGAGCTCTCCTAAACTTTCAGTTGTTATTGCAGTATGTTTACAGTTAACATAGAAGGAAAGGAATGTACTAGGAGGGTGAGTAGATCTAGCATGCTCTCTCCTTTCGTGTTGAGTAAGCACACTTAAATAATGACTGAATATGGCTCCTGACTTCAGATTTTCCACTGCAGATTGATGATGGCTGTCTCTCCACCATCTCTTTTAGAAATTGATGAGTGCCAGTCTCAGCCATGCCTGAATGGAGGCTTGTGTAAGGATCGAATTGCCACTTTCCTTTGCTTGTGCAAAGGTGGCTATACAGGACACCACTGTGAGTTGGGTAAGAGAATGTGCAAACATGTTTGCCAGAAATTTGGATGATATGTGTGTCTATGTTTTTAATGAATACATAGCCATCTGCATTATCAGGAGTGAAGCTAGGTCAGTCTGGAAAAGGGATGGTCTTCTGAACCACTAGCTAGTCAGGAGCACCACAAGTTGTCATCTCCTGCGCCTCACCCCATCCATACCCATCTCTGCTGTGCAAAGAGGAAGCTTCTCTTTTAGCAGCCCCATTGACATATTACCAAGAGAAACAGAGATGGAGAGATGCAGAGAGCAGCTATCATTTTGAATGTCTGCTAGAGAACAGGCATGGGCAGGGAGAAGGCAGCAACAGGGGCAGTGAGAATGGAAATCCAGCTGTACTGCAGCAGAGATTACTTTCTCAGCCATTGTTTGGTTCCAGCAGGCATTTGAAACAAACCCTGTCTCTACAGAGAAGCTGCCACTACTACCGGCCTCCCTTCCTCTTTCCATGGCAAGTGCTGTAAAGGCAAAAATGTGCACGTTCATTTGTGTGCATGTACATTCATGGGGGCCACAGCCAACTCTGAAGAGCAGCCATAACAGTTACTCTTTTAAATACTTTTGAAAACTGGGTCCTTATTGAGCAGTAGAGGGTGGTCACTGGAGAGGCCCCATTGCTACTTGTTGCTCCTCAGCACTAACCCTTGAGCTCAGCCACTGTGTGCTACTGAGTGACACAGTGACACAGTGACAGGAGTGGAAAAGTAGCTCCAGATCCCAAAGAATTTTCAATCTAAATTTTGAAAATGTGGGAGGCAACAGGAACTTGCAAAATGGAGAGGCAAAGTCATGAGGGATGTGCAGGACAGTTGCACAGAGTTCAACTTTACTTCAGTTGGGGATGAAATCTTGGGGGTTCTGAAATGGATATAATACTGCAGTAGGGAAATCATGTAAGCCTGTTTAGAGACAAGTTGTTCCAGCGTACTGGGCAATGGTCAATATTCTAATTTAGAAAGGGCCAGTATAATTTCAGTAGAGTCCTGCCTTCCTCATTTTTATGATGTATAAAGATACAGCTGGGGATGCTAAAAGCCAAGGAGGTGTCATTAAAGGAGCTATAGTTCTAGGTGGCTTTATCAGCGAAATCAACCTCAACCTTGATCTCAATTGCAATGAAAGCATTTAGAAGGGCAATGGCAGTTTGAGGACCTATCTTGTATTTGATACAAAAGAATAAAAAGATGAAGGCATTTTCATTTTCTAGGTGGAGGAATTGTGTGGTTCAGATGGTGCAAGTCTTCAACATGAAAAGCATGATCCAAATAAATACTGAAAACACATTATCTCAGCCTCAGAGGAAAATGAAGGCAAATCTTGCCCAGAATTACCCATGATAGGTTTGTCTTAGGGTTGCCATAAATCAGAAACAACTTGAAGGCACACAACAACCATAAGCATGAACATACTGTGCAAGGGGCGGGGGAGATGATGGGGGCAGAGAGAAAAGCAAACCATTCCTGAGGCTGCAGCACTTATGCTGTTGTAGCTCAGTGGCCCAGTTAACGAAACAGAAGGTTTTGCCAAACTCATGAGCCACTCAGAACTAGTGCTCAGAAACTAAGAGTGTATCTACGCCACACAATTATAGCAGTTTGATCCCACTTTTAATTCCCATGGGTCCATCCTATGAGAATTTGCAGTTTTGTACAGTGGTCAGAATTCTGTGCTACAGAATTCTAGTGGACTCCCTTGAACTATTGCACAAGAACTCGCTAGGAAAGAATTCTAAATAATACACTAAACTATAAATTCTGGGATTCTGCAGGATGGAGCCATGACCATCAAACTGTGTTATCAAGCGGCTATAACTGTACAACTGTGCGTTATACATACACTCTGACTAGAAATCTACTGTTCTATTGCACTACTGTGTTCTAAGTGTTACCACATAGATCTTGGATAGTTGTGCTTCAGACACTGTTTTTTAAAATGAGTCTTAAGGAAAAAGCCTTGCCACTGAAAGTCTCCTTTGGTCTTATAAATTCAAAACACCACAAAACATGACCACTCGTTTAAGATCAATCTCCGTTTATATTTTTAAATACTGAAAGCCAAAAATTGGTTTCAAAATAAAATAATACTTTAAATGATACTTTTAAAAAAGTCTCTTTGAATCACACATTGAAGTTTGCATTTACTGGGTACGAGTGGGGTATGTCTTTTGCTTGCTCATTGTTTAGGTGCCCATTCACACTACATAATTATGACACTATTGTTCCACTTCAACTAGATCAAAGGGGGAAGTTTATCTGTCATGTAACAATGATCCAGCTGCATTGCATAATAGCATTGCCTTCTTTCCCTGTAGAGTGTCTGTATCACTGGCAGGGAAATTGGCAAAAACAAGTTTTGGACAATCAGTGATCTCTTTCATGAGAGTGTTTTCTTTAAACTTGTTGAACTGAGAAACAGCGGAAGGAAGACTGCATAACTTCCCACTATATTTATATTTTGAGATATAAAAATGATGTTATCAGATAACAGAAATAAAGCCCAAGAAAGGAATCCTTAGTACAATTGACACAGAAAATTCATTCTTCTGGAAGGCTTGGAAAAAATGCAGGGAACATAGATGAGTGCTTATCAAAGAATGGAACAATATAGACTGGGAGGAATGCCACTACTAACAAGGGAAGGAGGGAAAGTAGCAAATGCATTAACCAGGTTTTGCAGAATGTGGTATTTTACACATGTGTTGGACTATAGCTCCTACCATCCTCAATCTCCATACTTTGCTGCCTAGAGGGGGGCTTATAATCTAATGTACTAGAGTTAGACAAAACTATGTTAACGAAATGAAAACATAGTTCTTCCCATTCATGCACTGCTTGTGGACAGATGTCTATGCCTTCAGACTTTTTTGAACAGGAATTTATGTAAAACCATACAATTTTAATAGGTGGCCTTAAGGTTTGCATTTAGCTCTCCCATGTCAGAATAAATGCTGTCTTTTATTTCATTACCTCCAAGTAATTGTTGATGGGACTTTACTAGCTTTGAAAGTTTTACCAGATTCACAGCCTGGTATCAGTATAGTAGATCTTTCTTGGCTTTTTGTATGCAAGCAAAGGTGCCCAAAGCTAATGCAAGCTTGGTACACAGAGTAAATCTCACTACAGAAGCTATCTAAGCAGTCTTTCAGAGTGTCACTGAAGCACTGTATAATCTGTAAAAGTCTTCTCTATGTTCCTTCAGATTGCAGTGTCGTTCTTGGGCACATACTCAGACAGTGTGTTGTAGTTATGCAGGGTAGCAATATTTTTGTCCATACCTAGTATCACAACAAATGAGGCACTAGGGCCTACCTGTGGATGAAGTGCTGCAAAATGCTTCCCAACCAAGCATTTTCTTTAACTGCTTAATGTCAGGTTGGTGAATGAAAAAATATCCTTGATCCTGGATGAGCATGCCAGCTTAGCTTGTATTACCAAGACCTGGTTGCATGGAGCTGGGCAGGGGGTTTAACCTCTCCCAGCTTTGTCCACCTGGATTCTCTGCACAGCAGCAGGCAGGGCCTGGGGGTGGGGAGGCAGAGTGGCAGTGGTCTGTTGGGATTCCATCTCCCTCACCAAGTCTCCAGGGTGTTGGAGTCCCCTCTCCTTGTTATACTGGGGGACTTCAACTTTCTTGCAGAGACTGCTCTGTCAGGAACAGTTCAGGATTTCATGTCTACTATGAAAGCCATAGGTGTCTCCCAAGTAATGTCTGGTGCCATCCATGCTGCAGGAAACACTCTGGATGTAGTTTTCTGTTCTGGTCAGGATGATGGTGATCTGGGTGTAGAGTAACTTTCTGTAGTTCTCTTGTCATGGACTGATCACTACCTGGTGGGGTTTAGACTCACTGGGACCTGGATCCTCTATGGGGGTGAGGGACCAATTAAGATGGTCCTTTCCAGCAGGCTTATGGATCCAGATGGATTCCTGCTGGCTCTTGGAGTGTTTCCTTTGGCAGATGATCCTGTTGAAGCCTTGGCTTATGGAACAGAGAAATGACCAACTGTCCCCTGTTCTTAATGATCCTCTGTTATCCTAAAGCTGAGGATAGCAGAGTTGATACAGCTATAAAGAGTCTAAGACAATTTCTGCATGACACTATTATAGTCCTGTTATTCCACTTTCAACATCCTATGGAATCCTGGGGATTGTAGTTTAGGGAAGGGCATGTAGAATTCTAAGCCAGAGAGCTCTTTGGCCCTCAATAAACTACAAACCCAAAATTCTACAGGATGTTGAAAATGGAATAATAGCACTATAACAGTGTAGTGCAGAAATGGACTGTGTTTATTATGCAGTTTTGGAGAAGGGAGATAGTAGCAGTAGCCTTTAACTGATCCCAAAGAAGCATAACCCAATTCTGACCCAATTTTGCAATAATTATTAATCTGATGATGCTAGTTTTCTACTGTTAGTAGAGCTTTTGTGCTGATGCAGTCATTGTAAGTGTTCACTTCCCTCCTGCTTTTGCAGAGACTGATGAATGTCAGTCAGCTCCCTGCAAGAATGGTGGGACCTGCAAAGATCAGCCAGCTTCCTTCATCTGTCATTGCCCAGAGGGCTTCATTGGAACCCAGTGTGAAACAGGTAAATACAGTCAGCCCTCCACATTTGCAGGTTTCATGTTTGCGGATTTAATTGTTCACGGATTATTTGTGCTGCCTCCCTATGCCATTTTTAAAAGGGACTGTAAGCCTTATAAGCCTTACAATGAGTCTTGTAAGTCCCTATTAAAAATGGTGTGAGGCAGCAGTAGAAGTGGCAGTAAGCCCCACCAGCCACCCACTTCTGCCTTGTGAAGGAACCCTGATGCCTCAGAGGAATCCATGGTGGGTTGAATATGGAGATCATCCCTTTTTGTGTGTTAAATATGGTTTGGGAGAGCCTAGAGTTATTCAGGTTTTTTTACTTTCACAGGGGTCCTGTGCCCCTAGCCCTAGCAAATGTGGAGGGATGACCGTAGTGAATTGATGGAGACAATTCTTAGAGTACCATTATTTCTTCCTGCTAAGAATTAGAGAGTCTTCAGAGTGCCACAGGAGTCTGTTAATTTTTCTTCAAGAGATTAATAAAACTACCCTCATGGAAACTGTAATCCTTAAATTAGTTTATCCATTCTATTGGTATTGATGTTCCTTGGCATATATTTTTTTACATACTGCCTACTATCACAGTTTAAAGACACAGCCATGTAAAGAGATTGCTTTTTCTTACCTTGGAAGACAGAAGTTATTTTTTGTAACCAATTCAGTTGCCAAGGGATTGTGTAAGGCTCAAAGTCCACAGTGGTAAAGTGGAAATTATCACTGCTCTGAATCCTTAAAAATACTATTTGAAGATCTGCAATCTCAATACTTTCTCACTAGAGAGATTTTGGGTGGCACAGTGCCTTGCACAGCCAATTATTAACCTCAGCATGGAAGTTGGTTGTCTGTATTGGTCAGCTATGGTCTGAGCAAGCTTTAATAACCTGTTATTACTTTTAGGCTGCTATATATTAGTAAAGCAGGTTTCCCTTGAGGCTCCTCTGTTTAGACAAATTTTCATATGGTCAATAGGGTGATCTATGGTTTGATGAAATTATAAGCAGCTGTATCTATCTGGTAGTGTCCTGCCATCTTCCATTTTCAGCCATCTTCCCTTTCACACAATGCATTCTAATGCCCTCCTTTTCTACCACCCAAATGTTTGATTCAGTGATCAGAAAATGCCTCCAAGTTTTATCCTAGATGAAATCACTATGGCACAAGCCTATTATTAGACCCAACTAGAGTAGACCTATTGAATCAATAAGATATACTTGTGTATTGACATAACATTCATCAGTGGATCTGCTATTGTTGGGATTAACCAACAGAATTCACACCATTGCCTGCAAAATTGCTTAAATTTAACCAATCTGTTACTGAATTTAGATTTCTTCTGAATGATTTTGAAAACTACCCTCTCCAGTGTTAGAGAATCTGTGACTTTCCTAGTGTTGCTGGACTATAAATCACATTATCTTTTGTTGTTGACTGTGCTGGTCAGAGATAATGGGTATTAGACTTGAACAGCATCAATGTGCTGAGCAGTCCTGCCACTATACCTTCATCAGTAAAAAGAAGAGGAAAGGAGAATACAGAGGACTCTCAGTAAATAATCCATAAGTTCCTTTACACAGAGGTGGGCAACTGCAGTGGGGCCTGAGGCAAAGTGTCTGCCATTGGACTCTCCACGGGCTGCCCAGAGTGCCAAAAATACCAAAAATGAGAAAAACAAGGGTGGCCACTGAAAAAAATTATTTTTCCCCTATTAAATAATACAGGGCCCCCTACAACCAATTTAAAAGTGAATTGCTATTCCTGGAGGCACACAATTTTGTTTTCTGCCAGAAAAGTATGGTTTGGGCCATTGGATGGTTGAAGAGTGGACCAAAAAACATCCTTGAGGAGTCATATGTAGCCCCTGGACTGCACTCAGCTCACCTCACCTCTGTTTTAACAGGGCCAGATTTTCCCCTTCCACCTCCACCTCCCCCACAAAACCTTTACAGAGAGCTCCATAGTTATGTTCCATGATGGTCACAAGACCTAGTCTTTTGGCATGCTTGTCAACTTATTTTTCTTGACATGTCCTTTTGAACACCCTCACACAGATGCATACCTTATAACATTTGAAGGCTTAGTCACTCTGAAATAAGCATGGCAGAGAAGGCATGTGGAATTTGTGCTTCATTGTCTGAACAAGAGCATGTCAGCAGCCATGTCACTGGTGCTTCCCTACACACATTTTTCTTGCAGAATGAGAACAAGAAAGAGTCATCTCCAGTGCATTCTTTGCTGAAGTATATACATGAGCATGTGGCTAATAACGATTAGACTGATATGCTTCCTTTGCTTTTCTCCTTCCAAAATTTTGAACAGCCAGTCAAATGGTTTAGATGCTACAACCAACAGGCACACTACAGTTGGACAGGCTGTAGGAAATGTGGCACCACCTCTCTTTAATTTCTTCCACTAATTGCATGTTTACTGAAGAGATGAATACACTGTGGGGATGGATCCAGGGCAGGGAACTTAGGGAGTGCTCTTTGTCAAGCATCTAAAGTAGGCAAGGGATTCTCCACTAGATGCAGAGTCATCCTCTTAATTCCATGTGACACCTTCTACAGATATCTGAGTGAGTGTATTTATGCCCTCCAGAAGTGGATGCCTGTGAATCAAACCCTTGTCGGAATGGCGGAGACTGTGAAAATTTCAGTGGTTCCTACCTGTGTGTTTGTCCAGAAGGCTTCCTTGGCTACCACTGTGAAATAGGTAAGCTGAGATGGAATGGAAAGGCATTTAGTCAGGTCAGAAATTCTCATTAGCCTTTTGGGAAAAGCCAATGCAGTAAAATAAATACATAAATATTTTAACGGAAGAAGTTTGATCCTTCCTTGACAAATGTCCATGCTTTCCTAGAGAGGCCTGTGCTGCCTTTAAGAACAACTGTTTTGAACTGTTCATTGTGCACATCTTCCCCAGCTAGTGACCCTTGTTTCTCCAACCCCTGTGGGAGCAGAGGCTACTGTCTGCCCAGTAACGGATCTCACATCTGCACCTGCAAAGTGGGCTATACTGGCAAGAACTGTGAGAAAGGTAACTAGACCGAAAAAGCCACTCCCATAATCATCTAGAATAGAGCTGCTGTTAACCATGCTGGACTTCCTGCCCCTGCAAAACAATAGAAGCGCAATAGGCAATTAACGCTATGCTTTCTTTTTTTACCTTGTATTTTTATTTATTTATGTATTTACTTTTTTACTCACTTGGGACAGGAAAAATCACCTCAGGGCCTCATCTCATAAACATACAGATTGCAGTTGCTCAAGGAAGTTCATGTGTACTGGACTAAATGTTAACTAAGACTATGTAGTTGTTTCTCAGATAATTGGGTGCATAATTTCATTATATGACCCACCTTTCTAATGGAATATAGCCTTGTTGTAGCACATGACCACATGGGTTATCCCAGACTCAGATGTGCTCATTCTGTTAATCCTGCCCTCTTCACTCTGTACATAGAGATTAAAACAAACCATTTCCCCAGAGATGAAGAGTTTATATTTATTGTAATTTTACTTATATTTATTGTAATGTTACTTGCCAAGAACTGCCCAGTTGAATTGGACTGAAGCCAAAAGAGAATTCTGTTCAAGGAAGTGATACTAGGCCTTTGAAAGTCTGATTAGTGAACTCATAGGAGTAGAGGGCTCACAAGAATCTTTATTCAAATGTTAAGGTCTCAAAACAAAATTCAATTTAGGCCATGTACAAATGTTTGTGTGAGCTGATCATCCTGTTCCCATTTTTTAAAAAGCTACCATGTACCATGCTTAGAATGCAATATATGACACAGAGCCAAAAAAAAAAAAATATTTTTTGGACTATGGCCAGTAGACTTCTGGAGCTTATATTGTAAAAGGTTGTAAAAGGATAGCTTTTCCAGGCTCTGATATGATTTAGATGATCTCTGCAAGTATCCAGATTCACAGCAGCCTGAATTGTGTGATTCTTTTCCCTCCAAAAAGAAGTGTATGTAGGGTGAGGAGAGCTTTCACTTTGGCTTTCAATGCATAGGGATATTTCTGAAGAATACCTGAGTGTATAGTATGAGTGCAGTGGATGTGAGTATGCCCATGCTCTCTTTTCTGTGGAAATAGGTTATTCAGTCCAGCTAAGCATTTGAAGCAGGCCTGAATAACACAAGCTGTTCCATGGGATGTCTTTACTTTTACCATTTTTTTTCCTAATTGGGGAAAAGGAATTATCCCTATTAGATGCTTGGAGCATATGTTTTATGCCAGCATTGCTTCCCTGCTGCTTCTTGTAGGAAAGATTTGATAATGGAATAAGGGAGGAGGAGGAGGGGAGAATTCTGATGCATGAAAACTGATGCTGTGTGCTTCCTTCTTCTTGTTTGCATTGCCACCCTGAAGAGCTGCTGCCACCAACTTCATTAAAGGTGGACAAGGTGGAAGAGACTGGGCTGTCAATCTCTTGGCACCCTCCCAAGGACCAGGCTGCCAAGCATATGATTGATGGCTACGCCGTGACGTACGTATCCTTCGACGGCTCTTACCGCTGGACTGATTATGTGGACCGAAGCCGTGCTGCCCACCATTTGCGGGCACTAGCCTCCGGCAAAGCCTACAATATTTCTGTCTTTTCAGTCAAACGCAAATCGAACAACAAGAATGATATCAGCAGGCCCGTCATGCTCGTCACTCGTACTAGTGAGTAGCTCCAGCAGGGAAAGAGAATTGTGGGTGCAGAAATGCCTGGCTGCAGCAGTGAGGCCATCATCTTGGCTGGGGTCTTTCAGACCCATAGATTACATAACAGATTTCCAAATCTGGTATGAGAATAGTGGAACACTGCTTCTTTTATCTATGGTGAGAATCTTTCTACACCTGTGCAGGCTTTTTACTGTTACATTACAACCTAATTGTTCATAAGTGTATCACAAGAACTATGGACCAGCAGCTAGTGGAAATGGACCAAGGAATGTAGGAGCAAACAGAAATGACATCCAAAGGAAGTATGCTACATGAAATTCATTTTGTTCTCCAATGCTTATTCCTTTGGAGCAATGATCTAAAAGGGAAATGTTGCTATAAATATGTAATGCAAGTTCACAGAAAGTGAAAAACAAAAATGCTGCCATGATCACTCAAGAAACATTGCAAAAGAAGATTTTGTTTCCCTTTCTGCATATTGATATGATAGAGTTCAGGAGAGGCTAATCTGTTTGGGATTTCAAGCCTTCTGAAAATGCTCTTCCCCAGAAAGTTTTAATGTGCATGATCCATGATAATATTGAGCTTCTTTAACTAAAACAAATGAAAATTAAGAAGAGGGATCTAGAGCTAGGGTTGCCATTTCAGGATCATCCCAATCACTATGGTGTCCACACCAAACCCTGAGACCTAGGGATGTCCCTTGCTGACATCATTAAATGTTATGTATTAAGCACCAGCCACAGTTGCTCACAGCTTGTCATATTTTCCTGTATAGAAATTAAGACAGAAAACTTCACATATCAGTGTGAAATGCAGGAATTATTAGGGAATTAAATAGATGAGACAAGAAACATTTAATCCACTAGTTTACTTGCTTCAAGATAGAAAGTGGGTGTAGAGTAGGGTGGAGGGTTGAGCCCTGGTGCCACAATGACTGGTAGGGAAGGAAGAAGTTAAGTAGATACATAGACACCCCCCTCCCCATCCTTCAGAAGCAGCAACAGATTTATCAAGCCATGCAAATTGTAGCAAGCTGGTGCTCTGTTACCTGAGTTGGAGGTTTGCATGGAGCCCTTTGCCTAGAACAGAGCCCCCCAAAACTGGAGAATTTGCACCCTCATCACCTGTATGGAGATGACCCATGAAAACTGGACACTCAAGGACAGACTCTGAGATCTGACAACCGTACAAAGAGCCATCCTTTTTGGACAACTCCATAGTGGTCTCTGGACAGTATGTAGCAGTTTTCAAAAAACCAGTATTATTTTTAAAGCATTAAACAGAAGAGGAGGATATAGTGGACCATTTTACAAACTTTACAAATGGATCATTCTTTTCTTTGGTGGTGGTGGTGTTCATTTGGAATATGTTTTTCCTCAAAGGAGAGTCAATGGGTAATGCTGCACTGGGGAGAGAATTCTAATCAAAGAGTACAATGATTGAGTTTCTTTTAGGTGGGTAGGCAAAATAGAGGCAAGCAAAAATGACAAATGACCTTGGAGGGGATATCCAACCTGTAACATAATGTACACAGATACATTCAATAAAACTGAAAGACAGCATACTGAAGCCAGATGAAAGAAGAGGATTTTATAACCCTTTTAACTGGAAAAAAAGATAACTGTTGAAACCAAGAAGAGAGTGCTTTTGAGAAACCAAGAAGAGAGTGCAGTGCTTTTGTGTTAGGTAGTGAAAATGCCCTGTGGGACACTACAAACAATAGATTTTCTTTGCTAGAAGAGAGAGAAGTATTCGTTCATCAAGGGCATGAACTAATAAGAACTAATAAGAGCCCCAGTGGAACCACCTTCAGAGTTGTTATTGCATAAATAGCTGTTCCTATTTTGCTGCAAAAATGTTGGTGACATTCATTTTCCAAAAGAACCAGATCTCTTCCTTTAAGTATTTGGTCTTATGCTGTGTTTTGGGTCAGTCAGCTGGGACGAGAGGCATTCATATCAAGCATACGTCATACTTAAAAATCTGATTGCAGTAGAATATGTGTATTCTGTGACAGGTCGATATTGAAGCCCAAAGATAAAAGGATATTGATGTGGACCAGTTCACAGGGCTTTGAAGGTCTTTATTGGTTTCCTCCCTGAATTTCGATCCTCATCCTGCCTCCATTCCTGCTAGACCTTCCCTGACATTCACACCCCAGGGCAGTTTTGCTACATTGTGGATCTCTGTGCTGTTTTAGAGCTAGAAAATATCTTTTTAAAAAATAAGGAAGTAAACCAGAATTCAGCTGAGCATTTTTATCTCCTGAAATACTTCAGAATTCCCATGGGGTCAGAAAATAACCCAGATGGTAATCAGTGAAAGTTGTTTTTTTTTTAATCCGTGTTAAGGAGGGTTAACCACATGGGAATTGTACTCATCAATGTGCTAGTTATATACTCATCAGTATGCAGGAAATAACAGGATCAGTGGGGGTAGAAGCACTGATTTAAATATCCTGGTGAAGGGGTATTTGCAGGATCAGTGTTGTAGAGTGAACAACTGCTTTCCTGTGTAGAGTTCCAACTTTTTCTGTATCTTGGAGAAAATATACTTGTATATGATATACGTCAGTTCCACGTCCTTTAGTACTCTTTGCTTTAGATACCTTCCTATTCACTAATTTTTCCCCTTATAGTACTATATGGGGCATTCTATCATGTGAATAGTGTGTTAACTTACAAAGTGACATTCATCAAGCTCTTTCTTATGCAGTTAGAGGTGGTCCCAGAACATCAGCTGAGCTTGTTTAGACAAATCACTAAGCGTGTTTGTAGGAGCAGCTTGCTGTTACAAGACCCACACTGTACATGGTTCATAGGTAGCAATCCCTTCATCTCCCACATCACCATTATGGGCTTGTGTGGATCTAGTTAAACAGTAGCAATCCTGACTTAAAGAGGTGAGTAGTAATCCTGACAGAACCTACCTTAGACTCAGGCTTCTCTGTGGTTTCTATAAACTGTGGGTGAGTCCTGGCCTAAGTGTGTGGATTTGTGCAATTTCACATCACATTCTTTTTGGTAAGGAGTTAAAAGACTCGTTTTAAGCCTTGGATGCTTAGCTAACTTGGACTGTGCTGGATGGCAAGCATGAATGACTTTTCCTGTATGCAGTTTCTGGTGGTATGAAGGATCTGATCTGATCTGATGAAGTAGGCTGCAACCCATGAAAATCTATGTGAAATAAAAGTTGTTAATCTTTAAAGTGATACAGGATACTTAGTTTACAAAGGGATCTAGTAGCACCTTCAAAACTAACTGAAAGAAAGAAAGAAGTCTGCGGCATGAGCTTTCACAGATTCTGTTTACTTCAGCAGATGTTCTCTATTCTCAGTTGTTTGCTAAGTGACTTTTCCATAGTGTCTTACAAGACCCTCTTGACAATAGAACAGAATGCTTTTTAGCATAGTTGGAAAGGCCCAGTGAGGTTGATAAGATGCCCTATATTGTACTGTCAGTAAGGGAGGGTTCTGTTGCAGTAGCCCTGTTGAAAGATCAGATTGACATTTTTCTTCTGTAGAAAACTACTAGTATGGAAAGGACACCCCTAATGGGATATTGCCCACCCCAAAGGACTGAGTGAGTGTTCCACAGTCAAGTCGGATGAGTCTTAACCATTTCTTTTCTGCTCTTTCATCCTGGCAGGACCCCACCCAGTGGAGGGATTTGAAATTGCCAATGTGACTGCCACAACCATTACTGTGCAATGGGCTCTCCATAGGCTCAAGCATGCCACAGTTAGCAAAGTGCGTGTGTCCATCCGGAAGCCAGAGGACGTAGAGGATCGGGCTGTGGAGGTGAACAACACTGTGACCAAATACACATTCTGGTGAGCAAAAAGAAGAATACTTGGGGATGATGGAAAGAAGGTGATGGTAAATAAACCCACACTGCCATCTCCTATTTAGCTGACCTGCTATTTAGCTGGTAGCCTTGTTTCATGGAGTCTGTCAGCAGCAGAGAACAGACCAAGCGACAGTACATCTGTATTTTCTGCTCTCCCACGTGTTCTTCCTAGTCTAGAAATATCTTCGTTTCCCATTGTAGTATTTGGTGGGTAATTTAATGTAATTTCATGTTATGGTGTTTGAAAAGTACTTTGTTGCATTGTTAGTTGAGTTGCTTTCTAATATTTTGTTACTTTTTTAAAAAAGAAACTTGTCTTTGAATTGGTAGGAGTTGCATGAAACTTCAGCAGTTCCTGTCAAAGTGCCTGTGAAAAGTAACTAGAAAATTTAGATATTACACCAATAAAACAAAGTTGTCCTTGCTCCTTATGTTACTTTCTCAAGTATGACATTGTTATGACCTCATTACCAGCAAGTGGGGTGCACTAATTTGCTACAGGTAACTGCCGCATTCAGAATGCAGTATCACATTTATGGATGTTAACCTGGTGTTATGCATCCCTAACTGATCCATATTCACAATTCCTATGCAGTCATAACCGTGGAACTACTTTACTGGACTTTACTACACACCAAGAGAAGAAGGTTCATTTAGCTGGTGATTGGGCTGCAAGTGGCTGATGTTTCCACCCTCTCCCACCAATAAGCAAGGCTGCAACAAGATCTTGTGACAGTGGTTTGCTTCTGACTCTTCCAGCCCCACTTACTGGTGGGAGGGGGAAATGTCATCTACCCACATCTCAGATGCCAGCACAAATGACCGTCAGTGTGGCTGATGTCTGTTAAAATGGTTTGGAGGGTTTGGTCTAGGAGATGCTACTTAGTTATGCAAGCTTAATTCTGCAGGCATAACTAAGCACCCTGTGTAAAATTCCAACCTCTGTGAAGCCTAGTGGATAAGCTGGGCCAATGAGAGCTAGGCAGCAAACAGATTTTTTGGGAAGCTTCAGACCAACACCATCACAATATTTAAATTCTCTCTCACATACTTCAGCTGAAATACAGCTTGTGATTCCTCAAATTAGAAAGAAAGTTGAGGCTTGGACAGGTCAGTAAGGAATTTGGAATTGACATGCTTTCAGATATTTTCCTCATCTACTCAACAGCTCTCTGTGTGCAGTTCATATTTGTTCACATTTCTCTCCGAGTGGGTAGTTTATGCAAGTCTGACTCAGCAACTGTCAATAAGGAATAGCCTGTTCTTTGTTCCAAAATCATAGCATCTGACTAAAATTCCCTCAACCATATCTCACCCTCTTTCCAACAGGGACCTTCAGCCCGGACAGAAGTATCTTATCCACATGTGGACCCTGAGCGGCATGAGTCCAGAAGACCATCCCACTGAGAGCTTTGCCACAGGACCCATCTATGTCTGGACTCGTAAGTTTGATATCTCGCACCTGGTTCTTGCTTTCCCACTTTTGACCTATGCAGGTATCAGTACAAACACAGTTTCCTTAGCTATAGTGCTTTTCAAAGGCATTAATACATTTTCCAAATCATAGCAAAATGCCTTTCCTCCTCTTCTGCCTTGAGGTATATATCCATTTTAATTTTTTCTGTTGTATAATTGCAATGGCAACTCTGTCACTGAGGTTTCTAAAACTGCCTTAGAAGGTTCTTGATAAATTCTGAAATTTCCTCTCAAAAGCACAACCAGCATTCAAAGATCTGCATGTTTTTTGTGCTGCCATTACAGGCAGTAGTGCAACAGCTATGCTATTTATAAAGAATGGGTCAATTCAATGTAACAGGTTTCATGACTGTAAAGCATAGAGTACAGCTTTTCTGGCTGCAAAGCCCAGCTAAGTTCTGCAGGGTATCTTATCATCAATCAATGAGGTTAAAAAAAAAAGGTTTCCCTGTAACTTAAAGAATATTCCCCGTCTTTCCTGAGGGGGCTTTAGTGGTGAAGACCCCTGGTGGTGGTGGTGGTTAAATGCCAGTACTGCAGCCACAACATTGTGAGTTCAATCCTGCCAGGCTCCAGACTGACTCAGCCTTCCATCCTTCCGTAGGTTGGTAAAATTAGTACCCAACTTGTTGGGGGCAATTAGCTAAAAACACATTGTAAACTGCTTAGGGAGTGCTTCGCACTGATAAGCAGTATAGAGATGTAACTGCTATTGCTATATTCCCCCATGGTAATAATTCTTCAGTTGAAGGAGCAGTTAGAGAATAGTTTGGAGAAATTTCTCATCTAATGTCCTTCTTTGCATTGAACAGGACCTCTTCCTCCTAGAAACCTCACTGCATCCAGAGTCACAGCCACCTCTGTCCAGATGGTCTGGGAACAACCCTTGGTGGGTTCTGGTGATGGCTACATTATCAATGTCACCACCAGTCAGAGTGTGAAAAGTCGCTATGTGCCCAATGGAAAGTTATCTTCCTACACAGTGCGTGACCTGAACCCAGGTCAAAGGTATCGCTTATCTGTGATGGCTGTCCAAAACACGGATCAAGGACAATTGACTAGTGAACCTGCCCATCTCTACATTACAGCCTGTAAGTGTAGCCCACTATCTCTGTTCAAAGCTCCCAGAAAGTTATTTGATTCATTTGTGTCCTTATACAGTGTGTGGAAAGTCAGCTTACAGTGGCATATTCAGCATATTCAGTATGTCTTGAGACATCTATTATGCAGAATGTCTTGGCCTACCATCACTTTTTGTGAGGAGCAGAGCTTGGAAAAATTACTTTTTTGAACTACAGTTCCCAGAACCATTCAGCCAACATAGAGAGTAACTATAAAGTTTGGGAGATTTGTAGCCCCAGTAAGTAACTTTTCCCAAGGTCTGATGATGACAGTGGGGTGGCATTTTCTTAGCAGGAGCTGAGATCTCCTTTTTTGCCTCCTGCTGTCATGGAATTGTGATTCAGCAAGGCACAAGCAACTATAAAACAACAAAGGCCTCCCTGTCACCAAATGTCTTGCTCATCCCTTTGAATTTAGTGTCATAATCATTACAGTTATTTCATTCATCTTTAGAAACTGCATTAACCAATGTCCTACTACTTTTCAAATCTTTAATAGGAGCCAAGATGGGCAGGGTGGAACTGCTGAATCTGATAGGAATTGTAGCCTCAGAGGAGTTAATACTTTTTCCCAGCACTATCCTCC
>CAOLHI010004419.1:0-118251 GCA_948474755.1 Ctenosaura bakeri | reverse complement strand
TGAAACATTGCTGCATTGCTGCACTGATGCTGGGTTATTCTCAATGAATACCACACCATGGGAAAAACAATACACCAATACCCATGGGGAAAATGCCCAACTGAGCTTTTATAAGTCCAAGTCTTTTTGAGGCGGCTTTGACATGACGTGCATGTTCAATGTCTACCATCAGTTTACATCACAAGAAAAAGGAACTGACATGCAAGCATGTAACAAGATAAAATTTGGGAGGCAAGCTGCACTGAATCACTCCATCTGAGCAGATGATTGACTGATTGATGTACATATCAATGTTGGCAAGCTAACATTGTCCTAGTTTTATAATATTGCCTGTTTGGTGGGGAGGGAGTAACACCCACACAGGCAGGAGGATGGAATAGCTGTTCTTGCCTCCTCATTTAATGTTGCTCATCCATCAAGTTACACTCAGTCCTTTTGCTATATTAGAGACCACAGGGCTGTTGAACTGTTCTTTCATGTCCTTATTTATGAAACAGTGTATTTATTAAGGAATTTAAAGTGTGTGTATGTGTGTGTGTATGTGTGTGCGTGCGTGTGATTTTCATCCCCTATACTTTTATGAATTTGTGTAAAGCAGGGTTGGGAATCATGTGGTCTTCTATGTGTTGATGGACAGCAGCTCTGCCTTCAGTCCCATTTTGGGAGAAAAGCAGTATACAAATAGAATAAATAAATAAATAAATAAATCCCTAGCCACTGTAGTGAGCAGTTCTGGGAACTGCAGTCAACAACATCTTGAGGGCCACATGATTCTCATTCCAATGTAAAAGGATCCCAAATTGCTCACATAGAAGTTGTTGTTGGAAATTCACTACCTCCCATTCTGCCAGCTAGATCAATGAACACAAGCTCCCATTTCAGTTCATTCCAGCATGAAAAACAACCAGATGCTGGGACAAGACTGTGCAGATGCAACTGTAAACACAGGCCATTTCCACACTACACTGTTATAGTACTATTATTCCACTTTCAACATCCTAGGGAATCCTGGGGTTTGCAGTTTAGGGAGGGGCGTTTAGAATTCACAGCGAGAGAGCTCTTTGGCTTCAGGAAACTACAAACCCCAGAATTCCACAGGATGATGAAAGTGGAATGATAGTTTAGTGCAGAAACAGCCACACTGGATGCACCAGGAACAGGAAACAAGTTTGGTGCACATTTCAGTGGACTTTCTTTTGACTTCCTTCCATGAAAATTAGTAGTTTCCGGGACTAGCCCTTAGACAGACTGAGGCAGATCATTAGACAGCAGATTCTGGGAAATGGAACCAAAATGTTGGAAGAGAAAGTACTCCTAATGCTCCCTTCACTCTGCTACCCTGTGCCTGTTTCTTTCAGGTGTGGTGCAAAATCCCATTCCACCACCACTTGTGGAAGAAAGGTTCACATGCCACAGTCCATTCAGAATGAAGGGGACACTTCCAATTGTTACCCTGTTTACTGGGGGTCCTGGGAGGGACACCTAAATGCGCTCTCAATTAACTAAGTTTGGGGAAATTAGCTAGAGCACAAGTTAGCAATGCAAGAGGCAGGGCAACGCAGCGGAATCTTTTACCCAATGTCTATGGGGTCAGGCCAAGCCAAGGAGCACACCAAGTTTAAGAATAATTGAGATTTTTATTAAATACAGACAAACAGTGTATGCAACACACTCACTCAGATAACTATAGAAAATAAAGGTTGGAGTGGTATAGAGCAGCGGTTCTTAAACTGTGGGTCGCGACTCCTTTGGGGGTCAAATGACCCTTTCACAGGGGTCACCTAAGACCATCGGAAGATACGTATTTCCGATGGTCTTAGGCTCCATTCCCTCCTCGGGGGTGGTGCGCAAGTGCAAGCCATGCGCTCGCATCCTCCTGCCCCCTTTGGTGGGAGCGCGTGCGGCCACAGCGTCGCCACAGCAGGAGTGGTGGTGCACAAGTGCAAGCCACTCGCTCACATCGTCCTGCCCCCTGTTCAGAAGGGACTGAAATCGCTCCCCTTCTCCACGACCAGGAGAACCTCCCATCTGACGGACCAGCTTGGGGGGGCGGTGGCAGCACGGGGGGAAGGCCCCCCCCTCACCATGGCCCCTGTCCCACTCGCCACGGAGCGGGGTGCTGAGGAAGGGCCAGGGGGCTGTAAGGCGGCGCTTTTCTGGGGGGGCAAGCTGCGCCTGGTGCAAACGACAAAGGCGCTGGGATTCCCCCCCCGGCCACGGTCGACACTCTGGAAACTTTTCCCACACTGCCCCCCCAGCAGAAACGAGAGCGAAGCAGAAGTAGAGCCCGGGGGAGTTCTTGGAGTTTTTTCCCAGGGGAGACGCACGGTTCCTCTTTCCCTCCCTGCCCGAGCTCCCATTCCTGGCTGGCAAGGCGGCCTTTGCCAGAGGGGAGGCATTGTAAATAATAAATAAATAATTTTACGGTTGGGGGGTCACCACAACATGAGGAACTGTATTGAAGGGTTGCGGCATTAGGAAGGTTGAGAACCACTGGTATAGAGGGATTTTGAGAGGGATTGTTGAATTGGGTGATACGACACTTGTCCTGAAACCCAAAGAGATCACTGCGAAGGTCTGAAGTTGTGCAGTCTCAGCTACTGGAACTGAGGGGAAGGCTCGCCAAGCAAAGTGGCAGCAAGGCGGGATGGAACTCAGGAGTGATCCAAGGAAGGTCTTGGAATCGGGGGGTTTTATAGGGAGAAATGTAACTGCAGGCTATTCCGTACTTGGGGAAAACAATGAGTTTCGGGCGCAAGACAAAGCTTCAAAATTTATCATGATTGAGTTAGGTCTGAATTGACAAAGAGGTAGACAGTATGCAAACGCAGAGTGCTTGGCAGTTGAGTATTCAGCTTGCCAAGTTGCCTGCTCGGGGCAGGGAGTCCTTTGTAAACAGCGTGCATACATAATGAGGGTGTTTGCAGAGAAGTCTCCTAAAGCGGCGATCTGGCTATTTCTGGCCTGCCTGTATTGTTTTGGGATATTGCAGCATTTAGTGGCCGAGCCTAGTTCTGTGCTTGTCCGGGTGCCTCACAAACACGTGGAGAGGAGTGGTGGAAGAGAGCCAAATTACTGATATCAAAATGATATCTATCTCACCTTAAGTGCGGCCCAGTCATGGCAGTAACACAATAATGTCACTCATTCCTGTTGAGGAAAGTTAAGAACTGTAATTGATCATAGAATTTGTTAATAAGCAGAAGTGGGTGTTGGCATCCACTTCAGAGGAGGGAAGGAGGGAAGTGTGTGGGCAGCAGAGACTCCTTCATCTCCTTACACTTTGCTACAGAGAGAGGTGAAGAAATAATGGTGTTCTTGTTTCTCTGCCTCTCTTGTTCATGAACTGCAAGGGGACACAGAGGCTGCTCTTTCTATCTGCTGGGTTCCCTCACTCCTTCCCCCAAATGAGCCAGGAAAGATGGGGGCAGTGGTGAGCGGGCGTGGAAGGGTGCAGGGTGATGGTGGGGAGGCATGGAAGTATGTAGGGAGGTGGTGGGCGAGCGCGAAAGTGTGCATGGAGGTGGCAGGGGAGCACAGGAAGGTGCAGGGAGGTGACGGGCATGCATGGAAAGGTGGTGGGTGGGCGCAGAAGGGCATGGGAGTTGACCAGCAGGTGTGGGGGCAGTGGCTTTTGCACCTCCCCGGAATGGCGCCATAGTTGTCCCACCTTAGACCTGCCTCTGCTCTACCCTCTATTTAAAACCTCCAAGGAAGGAGACTCTACCACACTCTGAGACAGCATATTCTACCTTCAAACTGCTCTTACCACCAGGAGATTCTTCCTAATGTTTAGGTGGAATCTCTTTTCCTGTAGTTTGAAGCCATTGCTCTGTGTCCTAGGCCCTTTCTGCAGCTTACCTTTTCTCAGCGCTGGGGTGCGGGGATCGCGTGAGCAGCCTCTTACAAGAGGCTCTCACATCCCCGCTGCTTCAGCTCTGCAGCCACTACCTGCTAGGAAGCAGGCAGCATGAGAGCTCCTCCTCTTCGTTCCGCAGTGCACCCTGGGATTTTCCCAGGCTGCGCTCGGGCAGGAAGCGTGAGCGCTGTGGCTTCGGAGGCTTCACACGCATGGTAAGTGCACACGGGGCCCTGGAGTGATGCGTAATCATGCACCATTTTCAGCTACAAGCCGAAAATGAAATAGTATATGATCAGCACCTGCTGGCCCCAGCAGCATCGCGCAATTGCGAATGTGTTGTGTGGACCGCTCTTCACAATTGCACAATGCTCCAGGGGCCCTTTCGCATGGCAAATGCCATGCGAAAAGGGCCCTAGTCTCTGGAGCAGCAGTCTACAGCAATCTCTCCTAACACTGAAAGTTACCAAGCCCTTGGGAAAGTGGGGAAGCGTCATAGGAATTTATGTCAATGTTTAGTCATTGTTTAATAAAATGGAGGTCTTAATTTATATTTTCTTCCTGGGTGAAGATGTAATCATGGCATGATTATACAATAACAATTGTGAAACTACAAAACAATAATGCTGGTACCTTTCATTATATCTACAATATCCTTTATCTTTCATAAGAGATATGAAAGATAATTCCATGATTATTCATTTCTTATCCTCTTATCCTCTGGACTAACAACTGTAAGTGCTGAACAAAAAAAATTATGAAGAATATAATTGTTTCCTGCTTCTGGATTCACAGAAAGACCTTGAGAAAGTAGTTTAGGGTATTTGCTGATAATCTTTCCAGAATCTGATGCTCTTTTTACATATAGCAGAAATGCTAAATATATGCTTTAATAAAGTTATGATGTTGAGGTAGAGGGGGAAAAATCAAGAAAAAGAACAAAAGTGTACCTGAGTTATTAGAGCGATAAAAATGGTCCTTTGTGTCATTTGGAAAGAAACTGTTTCTGTATAACAAATGAACATGACACATCAAAACAAAGTCATCCTTCAACAGAACAACAGGATCCAAAGGATGCATCCCAACTGGAAAACAAAACTATTAAAGCAAGCCATCAAAGCAAACGTGGAGGAGTTAAACCTTTGGTATATTTTTCACTTCTGTGAAGCTAGTCTATAATGAATGCAATGGCTTGCTCCTTTTTTAAAAAAAAGATGAATGGAACTATGATGTCAGGATCATTGGGAACAATGCACTCATGCTCTAAAACAAACACAGATGAGTAGACGCAAACACAGAGTTCAAGTTGAAGAACGTTACATTCGTGGGTTTAACTTTCACAGATTATTTGTGAGTTTCTCCAACCCCTGTCTCTCCCACCTTAGGTACTTTGTTTCTGGGGGAACCTTCCCTCTCAGCTCTGATCAGGCCATGCAGCACTTTAAAAACTCACCCCTGGTCCTCCTCTTCCTCCTCCTCCATGAGCCGCTGCCTGCCAGATGATGGCTCGCAGACCAATTTCTCAGCACCACAAACTCTCTCCTGATGACTCCCCCTAGTCAAGCAGGGAGATTGTTAGAAGAGGGGAAGAATAGGGCCACCATGCCAACTACCCCCTTTCTCTCTCTTTTGTCTGATCCAGTTTGGACGCTGGGTGCCCATTCACCCCACCATACCTCAGACTCCCTAACATCGACACACACAAACAGACACATCTCGATATTTGTGATTTTTCTACTTTTGAAGGGGCCCTGCACCCCTAACTCTAGCAAATGTGGAGGACTGCCTGTATTAAGATCCAAGGATTCCAGCAAAGCTTGTGTGAGCAGCCTTCTGCTTGAGCAATGGGACTTTGCTTGATCTCCTACCAATTGCTATCCCATATATCCCCTGCTGTCCAAATTTACTCTGTAGGTTCCCCAACCTTTGAGAGAAGAGTTGAGGGATGAACAGGAAGGAAGAATCCATTTTGCCACTGGTGTCCATACTGTGGGTGAAGGGGCACAGTTGGAGGTGACTCAAAATCAGCATATATCAAACTGCCCTCCTAGATATCAATCATTGCCATTTTTTCTATATTATCTTTCTTCAGTCCAACAGTAATACTAAGCATATTTTCCATTTTGATGAACTTGTCAGACGTTTATTGCTACAGGCATATTGCAATGGCATTTCCTTTCTCTCTCAATTTCTCTCTCTCTCTCATATATGTATCTCTATCTATCTATTTATATAGATATATAACATATATCGTATATACATACATCAACATATTACATCATGGATGTAGCTAAAAATATGTAACTACATATCATTTTCTGACTGGCTCCCCAAACCTACTTAACAGCCAGCAGTTGCCTTACCTGCAAGTGCTTGGGGCACTTCAGGATGACACTTCCAGTCTTCTCCCATCAATGAGCTGCAATGTGACCAGAGGAACTCCCTGGGGGTAATGTCACCTTGCAGTACTCCAACCACTAAAAAAGCAGACCTCTGTCACTTGGTGCAGCTGCTGGATGTTAAGGGGGCATTTGGGATTGTAAACATGAATACAAACAGTTACCAATGTATATGTCTAGCTTGTTAGCCAATGTCTCAACAGGATGTCAGCTGGTGTTTGCAATACCATGTTCTCAAATTGCCTATATTTGAAGGAATATCTGTTACAACAATTTCACATAGAAAACCAAATGATTTGCCCAGTGCAATATAAGAAGGATGTGGTGCAACATTGGAAATATCAGGCAGAATGCTATTAATGCACTCCACTAGCTGTTGTACTTTTTCGTGGGTTATGCAGTGAAGGTGACAGAAGGCAGATAAAAATCCGCTGACCTGACCAGCCAATTTTTCTCATCTCTGACTTTCTCCATAGCTACTGTACTTTTGTCTTTCTTCCCAGGGCCACCTTATCCATTAGGCACTCTAGGCACATAGGACCTTTGAAAATGTTAGAACCAACAAAAGCAGTATTAACAACAACAACAAAAAATTATAGAAAGAATCCTAATAAAAGAGGAAAATGTCACACTCCACAAGAAGAACTACAATTTTAGAAAGTAGAGTAAGTGGAAAGATAATTGGCTCAGAGGATGGGTTTACACTTAGTGTTAGGGGCTTACAGTTAAGGTTACATTTAAGGTTAGGGTTAGTATTAACATATTTAGTAAAAGGATCATATTCAGTAACGGCAATAGGTTAAATATAGTTGAAAAGGACAGAGTTAAGAATGTAACAAAAATATATAAGCAATATGATATATAACATGTGGAATAAGTATATGAGATAAAGGATCTGGAAAGAAATAATAATGTAAGCTTTTTCGTTGTAATGTTTTCTTTTTCTCTTTTATGGTAATCATGTGGTGTTTTATTTTGTTCTTTTTCTTTTATAATTAATAAAAATTAAATAAAAAGAAGGAATTGGGAAAGAAAACAAAATTTCAACATAAATATATGTGGAAGGGCCTATGGAAACCTTAATGCTGCCTTGCTTCTTCCTTGTGCCACTGCCACCTATGTTGGAGTAATTACACCAGGGTAGGTGCCTCTATAGGATTCCAGACATTGTTCTCTGAAATATGCAGGCATATCTCAATTAACAAAGCATTTGACAAAAAGTTCTTTTTTTTAACCTGAAGATAGTAAATTAGGGCAGGAGAAATATGGACTGCTGGTGCTGGGTTGCAGCAGCATATCTGCAGTAAAGAAGATGATAAAGCCTGAACTGGGAAAAAGAAGAAGAGGAAGAAGAAGAGGAAGGAGGATTCTACTTCAGCTGACCCTATCATAGCTGGATCTCCCTGCCTACAAGAAATAAGATAAGGAGCAGCTGCCTCCAAAATCCCTTACTGCCTCCAGAATTCCCTGTTCAGGATTCCCTTCCTGAATAGTAAAACAGAGAGAAAAGGGCAAAGCAGATAAGGCTACCTCCTGCATATTTGTTCACCAAAATGAAAATTATAAGAAAAGCAGAGGCTAGAGAAAGAAAGAAAAAAAATGATGCATGGAAACATTTAGGAAAAAGATGTCTTCCAATAATATCCAGAAATTTCAACATTTTTTGGTTCACTTATACAAGCCTTACCTGACCAGGTTGTTTCTTTTCATATGTGTGTTGCTAAATTTGAGTAAAAAGCTTGTGGAAGCATGTTGAAAAGCTACTTTTTTTTTGCTCTGCCACCAAATATTTGGTCAAAGAAGTAATGCCCAGGATCATGTCTACTTCGTTAATTGTAGTAATGTGAGAGACAAGGTTTAAAAAAATGAAATTAAAAGAGCAACATTGGTACAATATCTCTGAATTAAAAAAAAAAGTTTGTTTTCTGCTTGCAAACTAGCTCCTTCATGCTAAATTATGATACAATGGAAAAGTCTGTGCCTGACCTGGTTAGCATTCTATATTGATTAGAATTAGTGTGATTAATTGGATGCTTAATTAGGACAAAGGTTCCTCAACTTGAGATGGAAGCGTCTAGGCAGAGATTTTTACTCTAATCTACAAGCCAAATGCTAGCTGACCTGGGGTAGATTTACAAAAGCAAATCATCATATGCTGGAAGTTTCAGGTAGAGTAACTTCTTCCATTCAAGGATGAACAACAGCAACAATACCAAGAGTCACATTTATGGGGCCCCAACAAATATTAAATAAAAAACCCTGTCAAAAACTAATTTAATGGCCCTAGTCTTCCCAAAGCAGCTTAGAAAATGCAAGCATTTTAATGAACTCATAATGATATAAACTATTTTAAATAAAACCATTTTTAATAAAACAGAATTCAGAATGCTCATCAGCAACAAACACCATAAAGCATTTCAATTAAAAGCGAAGTAAAACAGCAGAGATAAAAATAATAATAAAAGCAACCAGAGGTGAATCCAGCTATATAATTCTTGGGGGGCGGGTCAGGTACTGCAAGGCAGAACTCACTACTGAGAAAGACCTATTTCTAATACCCTAATTCCTTTCTGAGTGGAATTCAGCAGTTTAGATCTGGAACAAATTTGGTTTGCATCCATCTGAACCCAATCTGTGCCAATCCAAACCCTGAACCTGGACTGAGATTCAGTAAATTGGATCTCCAGCTCTCCCGCATTGATTTCCACCTGCAAACTAAAAATAGCTATAATTATAGCAACACACACACACTTTTTTTTCATAAAATTTAGAGATAAAAGTGGAAACCTAAAGAGGTAAATAAACCAAATTTCCAACAATTAATTCTTGGAGATTTAGTGTTAGGGTCTTACAAATTTTTCTCTTTTTCAACAATCAAATTTTAAAAGCCAGTGTTGTGATTCAGTAATAAAGCATAAGAAAGAACATAGTGAGAAGATGTTTAACTGGTGAGATCCCCTCACTAATCCCCCTGCTCCCCTTAAGGTGCTTGGTGATTTGGGCTGGTGCTGGAAACATCCCTCTCCTGGCCCCATACTCCCCTTTCCAGCCCATTTATTCCAGAGTTGCCTGCCTAAGCTTTCAGTGAAGAAGAGGAGAGGCTCAGATATTCTTCCGCCAGGAGATTCATCATTCTATGTTTTTGCCCTATGGGTCCTGCCCATACTACTTGGCTGGAGAGGAATTGTTTGTCACAGTCATGAGTAAAACCTCCAGGTAATCTCTCTAAAAATATTTGAACAGAATGGTTCTGTGATAATCTTGTTTACTCCTTCTTATTTGCTGCCCTCAGTGAAGACAAATAATAATCCTAGGATCTGTTCTGACTGCAAAGTGATCCAAGAGAATGCTCCATCTCTTCTGCATGGCTCAGACCATTTGCCTTCCATCCCACAACTATGTAACATGAAAATTAGGGAAATGTATCCATAAATTGTATCTTTTAGAATTCTAAAACCAATTACTTGTAAGACAAACTTTTGGGGACTGGACTCCATGGCAATACTATTTTTTGTTTGTTTTGAAAACTGAAGGCATTTGAGAATATTCGAAATCCAAAGAGCCCAGAAGCAAAAGATGGGGCAGGGGTCCCAATCCCATCCTCCACAGTAATCCAAGTCCAGAGTTAATTGCTCTTAAATATTAAAACCAGAACTGCAAAGAAAGCCAAGGCCACATACAGCAAGCACTGAACACACACAAAACACCGAAGTATTAGTTGTGGTGCCAAGTCCAAATCTGCATTCAGGTGTCAAATTCCAGAGCTCAAGTTCTTCATCAGGCTTTGCTCAAGATGGCATCCTACACAAGGGGGTTTCAGGGAATTGCCACACATCTGATGACATTTCAGCAGCTCCCGTCATCAGGCACTCGGCCAAGATGAACAAAACAGATGTTTCCTTAAGCTTTATTCCCAGTGAGCTGTTGCTGAATCTTCACAGCCATCCTTATGTCAAAGCTGCTTTGATAGCCATAATTATCTTGCGGAGTTTGGTGTCATTATCCACAAAGCCATCTCCATTCTTTTTGGAGTGCACCAGCTTGCCTGCCACTGTCACTTCAAACCATCCTGCGACCTGAGGAGTCCCTTCTCCAGTAATTTCCAGCTTGCCCGGAAACTCTTTTTCAAGTTTCTTCTTGAGCTGCTGATACTTGGGACTGTCTCCTCAGGCCCCACAATAAACCACTTTGATTTTGACAACCATGATGGCACCTCGACTGCAGAAACTCCAAATAACAACGTTCACGCCTCCAACGCTCTCAACTATGTAACAACAATTAGAATAAAAAAAGGAGCCTTTGGCACTAGTGGAGGATAAGGGAATAGGTTCTACTATCAAAAGCACACAGAAACTCATTAAACAAACAAATTAGTAAGAAAGGTAAAGAAAGATTAAGCTGGGCTATTCAAGAGGACCAAGAAAATGAGAAAGGTTCAGAAAAATTTTGGAATCAAATACATTATATTGTGCACAAAAAAAAATATTGAAAGTTAATGTTCAACTGATACTTGAATTATACTTGTTGGGAATAGTAGAGGATCAACTGGAGAAGTATGGCAAGATATTACCATACATGACCACTGCAGTAAGATTATTATATGCACAGAAATGGAAGAATCCAGTGATTCTAACGACTGGCTAGTAAAATTAATAGACTTAGCTGAAAAGGATAAATTGACAATACTGATAAGAGAAAAGTCATTGGTGACTTTTTTGAAAGACTGAGAATGTTTATGGGCTTTTTTTTTGGCAAGAAAATGAGTACAATATATTAATTGTAGGAGTTAAAAATTAGTATATCTAGAGAAATAAACAAAATATTTGAATGGTATTTACAATTGGACAAGTTATATAGTCATGTATAATCTGTATTAGGGAAGCCGGAAGTCAAATGTGTGTTCTTTATTACCTTTGCTTTTTTTTCTTTACTACTTTTTTTTTTTTTTGCTCTTTTGCTTTTCTTCTTGTTTCCTTTTCTTTTGTCTGTATGTATTTTGATTCTTTATTGTATTTGAAATTGCTTGATAAAAATGTGTATATGTATAAAAGAAAGGTTCAGGGTTACCAGATTAGATTACTTTTAACAACTGCACATCTCCCACCACAGTTCTTTCTTTAACCGTCAGTAAAAACAGAAAGATAATGTGATTTCAATGACCTCCTACATACACATTGTGACTTGAGAGTGGTGTTGTGAATCTGGCTATGGATTGCATAAGTGAGCCTCCAAGTAGCAAAATTCACTTCTTCTCCTTTTTCTCTGTGTCACCCCACCTTGGAGCTTTCCTTCTGTGATAATGCTGGTGACATACCACCTGGCTTTTCCCCCATTTTTAAAAAAATATCTGGATTGATACAAAGCACTTTAGGACTGTGACATTTGAACCAGGAATTGACTTCCCATCCAGAATGTGTACAAATTAGTCTGAATCAGCATGATTTCCTTAGTTATTGAGTTTCAACTACATTAGCTATACAGCCTTATTCATCTTGGTGACAGGCCAAGGAATAAACTTACAATCTAATACAATGTTTTTCTTCATGATAGGTGACATATGATAAAATTTTCAAATGACTGTTTGACAGATTTGTAATTACTTTAATTATGAGGATAATTATACAAATCTTACCCTAAGAAGAGATACTTAAAGCCAGATTCATTTTATGACATAATATTGCTTTGGTTATATGCTTTATTACACATTCATTTCTGCTGTAAGAAGATTTTTTACTAATAATTTCCAGTGTTAAATTATTATTTACCTATTAAATATATTTGGTTTTCCAGTAAGCAAGGAACAACTAACATATTGGTGTAATTCTGTCTTTATAATCTGCATAGATTTTGTTTTTCATCCCCCACCCCACCCCCCGATCTAGGAAATAGAAGTATGAAAAAAAGTTGAAAAACTTCACCATTGTCTCAATTTGGTTTGAAACATGCTTTTGTGACATAGTGAGACTACTTTTTGATGATTCTCCAATCTCCATGAAAAATCTCATCTTCACTACCATGTGTTTTTCCCCCATTATGTTTTCTATGATTTACATAAAATGTTTCTGTGCAAAATTAGGACCCTTTTCTCCTTATGAATCAAAGCATACGTAGACAAACGCACAGTGCAACACAAAAAGAAAATCTGATTAATCAAAAAGACACTAACAATCCATCCCATGCCTTTATTTTTAATTAATTCATGCAATAAGAAACAGTTATCGGTCATTTTGCACATTCTACATAGATATGCAAAAATCAGTCTTGAAAATGAGCAAACTCTCTTTAAGACTACTTCTACCCCCCTCACACAAAAAAACTCCTCGTCATTTTATGACAAGGGGATAGGGGGACATTGTTTCATGTATTGAATGAGGACACATCAGGTCAGGATTTACATACCTAGTTAAAGCAACCTTAGAGATGACCTTATTTATCTCCCTGTAGAACACATTCTTTGCAGTGTAAGATGCAGTTATAGAACCATTGATAGATGACCATTCAAGTTCTGATAAAATGCCTCCAAGAAAGAGAACACATTGCCTCCAAAGGCAATCTTTTCCACTGCCAAACAGCTCTCACAGCTATGAATTTTCTCCTAAAATTTAGCTGAAATTTCTTTCTCTATAATTGTCATCTAGGCATTCTTGTCCTGTCTTCTGGAACAACAAAGAAGGAGACACTTCAATTTTCTGTGTGATAGTCTTTCAGATGCTGGGAAACTATCATTATGCATCTTTTTAATTTTTTGTTTGCCACAGTCTGACCAGGCCGTTATGCAGAATAGGACAGGGACAAAGAGATACTGCATTTAACAACAATCCTGCAAGATAACCTGCCAGCACCAGCACTTCTTCTGTCCAACTTTGGCTGTTTGGGGAAAACCACACCAAAACAGGACACCACTTAGATTCTAGTAAACAGGGGTCCAAGCCAGTACTCTGGTCTAGAAATATTAACCATGTTAATAAAGATATTGAAAGTACAGATTGAAAGTACGTTAATGTCTGGACAGTTTCTAAAGTACATTAATGTCTGGATAGTTTCTAAAATAACACACACATGCAGAGAGAGAGAGAGAGAAGGGGAGAGAGCACTTAAGGAAATACATTTCTTTCCAGGTGAGGAGTATAGCAGTGGGATAGCTACATACAAATCAAAGTAAATATTTGAGACTAATACAATAAAGCAAAACGGAGTATACAGCCACAACTAACTATACATAACCAATTGACCTCACCAGAACAACATAACAGGACTGCAGGGATAAAAGTATAAAATAACCAACAATTTTACAAGACAAAAGCAACAAGCAAGGGCGTGAAGCCCTTTTGTACTCCAAATCCATACAGCCAAGATGAATCTAATTAACCAAACAAGGCCCTGAAGACCAGAACATTCTAGCAATTTGATATGAAGGTTTCCACACTAATCCAACGGGGAAGGGGGCTCTTCCATTTCTGAAAATTGTTGTAACCCTGGAGAACGTGAAACAAGAGATACTGCAGGTGCGCTTACATTGCGCCTGAGTTTCAGGCTGTCAGGGAACTGGAAGCTGCTAGGATCACAGAAAAGAAAATGCATTTTTGACACCCTCCTCCAGGCTAAGCATAATCTAATCACTTCATTCAGGCTTCAGAAAAATTTGTTTCCATACCTCTCACTATACAGGTTCCTCTTTTCTAGACCATTCCAATTAGGCAAATGTCTTTTCTACAATGGGGCATCAAGAAGTGGACCTATACAACTCTCACACAATAGGCAAATTCCGTTGTTGTTATTGGTGGTGGTGGTGTGTGACTTCAAGACATTTCTGACTTAAGGCAATCCTAAGGCAAACCTATCCAGAATCAAACGTTACTCTTCAGGATCACAGTCCAATGCTCAAACGACTACACCACACTGTCTATCTAAACAATGTGATTGTTCTTGGTTTTGCTGTTTCCATGGCTGAGCAAGAAGTGATCCCTCATCTCCAGGGTTACACTCCAACCTTCAAACCACTATACCACACAGCCTCACAAATTCCATACTAGAGCCAGATTACAAGGGCTGGTAGATGATTTGTCATATGAGAGGGGGAAAAAGTCATGGACTTATATAGGGATGGGGTTGAACAGAGTTTTCTTCTAAAAAATGATCCTCAAAAATTCCAAAAGGAACTTTTGATGCCAAATGTTAGCAGGATGTTTGTTTTCTGTATTTGACACTCTGCAATGTTAGATTTCAGTATCATATATTAGGAAGCAGACATTTTCCAATATTTGGTATCTATAAGATTTGCTACATAATTTGTTATCTCTGAAATGGGGGGAAGAGAAATACAGACTTATTTCAGGGAGGATGGGCAAAAGTCATAAGAGCTTCAGGAGGGAGGTGTATTTAGCCAAGGTGAAGATAGCTATCTCCTCAGTAACTCATAAGAATGCTCCCATGAAGACTATTGCTGAATTCCAATAAGTATAACTACACGTATACTTACAATTAAAGCTAGTGTGTCAGCTGTGCCTGTTCCCTGAGATGTCAGATTCAGTCATGGTGTCTTCATTATATCCTCTTTGGATTATTGTAACACACTTTACTTGGAATTTTCTTTAGAAACTGTTCAGAAAATGTCATATATCCAAGCAGCTGTAGCCATATTGCTGACTGGGTTTGGTTACAGGGAGCATAAACTTTCCCAGATGAAACTCTTCTGGCTTGTTTGTTTCTCACCATGGTTCAAAGTGCTGGTTATGACATATAAACTCCATGTGGTATGGTTCCAGGCACTCCAAAAGACCATATCTCCTGGCAGGAATTTGCCAGACTATTAAGATCCTCAGAGGATGGCTTTCTGGTAGAGCCCCACTACCATCGTAGGAATATTCGGTGGGGACACAGGACAAAGCCTTCTTGGTGACTTCTCCCAGGTTGTGGAATTTCTTCCCATGAGAACCTAAGCTGGCTACTTATCTGTTCCTTTCTAACTGGCAGGTAACCCTTTGTATTTACTCCGTGTTGAGACTGGTGCAAAAAGTCTTTTAATTGAGATGTGTGTTAATATCATTGTTATTTTAAAATTATAATTAGCATCATAGTTATTTTATTTTAGTGGTCTGTTTTAAATGACTGTTTCTAATATGATTGTTGAATTGTTTTGGGGGGTTTGGGGGGGTTGTTTTGTTTTTTACTTTTGTATTCTGAATTGTTATACCTGTATTTTGTTTTAGCTCATATTGTGAGATGCCTTGGGTCTTATATTTGGAGAAAGGTAGAATATAAATTAAATAAACTAAAAAATTCATAGGAAGACCCTAAGTCTCTTGACAGTGTACTTACTTCATTCTCTGGAGGGTGAAGCCTGTCCCATCTTCTTTCCTTCTTCCCTGGGCCCACAGCTGTACCAGGGGAGACTTGTGGGCACAGCTTAAATGCCCTGGCTATTTTTTTACAGGGTGTATATGGGCACATTCTAACTGCCCTTTCAACCCTATTGTAAAGTGATTCCTTCCTCTCTTTTCCTGTCTTAATTCACCCACTCCATCAGTAGTACCAGTTACCCCTCCATTTTTTTTCTTTCTCCAAATAAGAGAAGGAAAATATAGCCGAGATGGGCAAAGACTGATGTACTAAATGCTGTACTGATCATCCATTCTCCCTAGCAGCCCATGACAGGGTTAATTCTGGAAAATCTTGGGTAGAAGAGAGAATTCTCAATGAAAAATATCCATTTTCCATGTCCCAAGACTCACTGCAGGAAAAAGCCACACCTTGCCTTAGAGAAATTCACATATTTGTAATGGTTACAACTTTTTTCAGAGCAGTAAACTTACAAAAAAGACATGGCTCTTTTTTAAAAAAATGCAAATAGGTTTAAAAAAAAGTCTGTGGTTGAAAAATATGCTTGAGCATGCTTTAGAAAAGACAATGGGGAAATGCAAATATAAATGCATATATGAAGCAAAATGTGATCAAAATATATGCACATTAAGAAAAATGTCAGTGAAAAAATGCATCTAGATTCCCACGTGGAAAGACAAAAAGCAATCTTGGGACCTGACATGAAAAAAAGGATGAAATGAGTACTCAGGTGGGATTTGGAGAGATTTACCAATGTAACAATGCAGACTATGCATAATGTTCATGCTCCAAGAGGGAGTGGATTAAGAGGAGTTCTGTTATACTATTCTGGATCCTTTTATGCATGGCTACTATACCAGTGGTGGGCTGATTCATGCCCCAGGTTTATATTTATGTTTATAAACAAAGTCTTCCCATTTAGTTTGTATAGATGAGCCAGTTCCTCAGCATTTATAAAGGAAATCACTTTTAAACCAAAAGCTATGTTTGAATAGGCTATTTGCAACATAATAACCTTGAGAATTACTGAGATGCTGTGGAGCAGAGGAAAATGCAATGGTGAAGCACATGATGAGGATTCAATTGGGTTGGCAGCGTTAATGTTTTCCTTCCATGGGGCGTTTAGGGATTTGCTCTAGAATTTGTATGTATTATTTCTATATTCAGGGATTCTCTACTGATGAAGGTGAACTCATTTCTCTTATCGCAAATAGAGTAATTTAAAGGATTTGGTGTATGTCTGATATCCTGAACTGGCATGTAGAGAAAGATATTTGCAACCCTTGCTCTCGCAAGGCAATCTCTCCGCACACTCCTAGAAAAAAATAAAGAAGAAATCACCTTTCATAATGTTATTCCCCCAATTATGACCCAGAGGGCAGCCAGCCCATTGTTTTGTGTGTGATCTGTGTCTGATAATCATGCAAAGTGATGTCTCCATCCACACCTACATTCTATGATTTATGTTATTGTTCATTCTTTATAGGGTTCCCTTTCTGTTACTATTATTACTCATATATCATTGAAAATCCCTCATTCTTTCCCCCTGCCATATTCTTTCTCCCCCTCTCTCTCATGCATACAATCTGCTATGGACAAAAACTGTCTGCCTTCCTGACAATTTTCATTCTCGTTTAATATCAAAATCTTTTAAAATAATGATATTTTTTGCCACTGCAATCATGTACCAATTCATGTTTTCCCCTCTTCATTTCTTCTTTTAAATTGTTTTACCAGAAGCCTATAAAATGGACTAGTTAACAAGTAGTCACATCAGAATCCCAAGGTATGTTTTCCCTCTATTTTTTTTAATCTTTCTGCAGCTTATTCTTAGTCTTTTTGCATTCAGCAGGGTCCTCTGACTCCTGTGTAGAAATTTCCAGGGAAAGGCTGCCATGTGGAAGAGACAGCAGAGAAAGCCGCTCTTATACCACAACAATACCTAACCACTCCAATTTTATATTTAGAATTCTTTAATTTAATATTTAATTTATATTTCCTGGAATGGATCCAAATTTACATGCATTCAGTAGGGCTGGCAGAAACGTATTTCCCTTTCCCTTCCTCCCCATAGTAATCCCTCTAGCCTGCTGACAGTACTATAGGGAAGTTTTCAATAGGGTGTACAGTGGTGGCAGAGGAAGAGAAATTCTCTAAGATCAGAAGGAAGGGCTTTCCATTAGTGGAGGCATTCTGTACATGCAGAGCAAATCTTGGATCCAGCTGTATTATTTATTCTGACATTTTTATCCTCCCTTTCTCCAAAGAGTTTAAGGCAGTGCACATTAACCTTTTCCCCCACCTACTGTTAACCCTCAAAACAACTCTGTGACATAGGTTAGATTGCTGGTTTGTTTTCTTTCTTGTTTTCATGAGCTTTATGGTTGAGCAGAGATTTGAACCTAGGTATTCCTACACCTGGGCCTAAATATGCTAAAACTACAAAATCCTCTCTGATCTTGGAAGTTAAGCAGGGTCAGCCCTGGTTGGTGCTTGGATGAGAGACCACCAATGAGTATCAGGTGTGTAGGTTATCTTTCAGAGGAAAGAACTGGCAAAATACCTCTGAATATTCCTTGCCTAAGAAAATCCTTTGAAATTGATGGGGTCACCATAAGTGAACAGGTGACTTGGAGGCACATAATCTCACACACAAATTCTTAAATTACTGTGGGCTATGTGATCCAAGCAACAAGGATACTTCATCCCACCATTAAGAATGACATAATACACTACTCAAATCATGAGCAATCAATGCCTTGGACACCTTAATCACTTAAGAAGGAAATTGACTGACTTCTATACTACACTGTTATAGTGTTATTATTCCACTTTCAACATTCTATGGAATCCTGGGATTTGCAGTTTAAGAATGGACATTTAGAATTCTTAGCCAGAGAGCTCTTTGACCTCAGTAAACTACAAAACCCAGAATTCCACAGGATGTTGAAAGTGGAATAATAGTGCTATAACAGTGTAGTGCAGAAAGGCTCAAAGGAGGACAAAGCATGGCCTGGAGTCTGTATGCAACCTCCAAGGATCCTTGGCTTTCTGGATCTTGCTAATAACCACCCAACCAAATTAAATTTCTGTATAAAATGTCCATTTGTTACCCCAGCACTCGAACAAAGGTTAATTCACAGTCAGAGGGCTGTTAAAGAATCTGTAGTATAAAAATAGTTTTAGGCTCAAAAGTGACTTTGTAGCATTTTTTAAAATAAAGCTAAAAAATTCAGAATGTTTTTTTTACCAAATCAGAACAGTTTTTTTTTACCAAGAAGATACCTAAGCAATAATATTAGGACAGTACTAAATGTAATAGTACTAAATATAATACTATGAACATCACAATGGCCCTTTTTGCATTAAGGCTTCTAGCGCAAGCGGGGGAGGGCGGCTCGCACAAGAAGCCTTCTCCGGGAGGCTGCTGTTCCCCCTCCTTCCTTCCGCAGGCAAAGGAACGAGTGGGGAAGCGGCAGCCTCCTGGAGGCGGCGGCTCACGCGTCCGCCCCCCCACGAAGCAGGAGATTTGCGCATCCGTCCTCCCCCGCACGCGCGAGAAAGGAGGCTGTCATGTCCGTCCCCCCCGCGCGCTCCAAGCAGGAGGCTGTCGCGTCCATCCCCCCACCCGCGTGCCAAGCAGGAGGTGTCGCGTCTGTCGCGCAGGGGCGGAAGGAAGGAAGCGCGACCCGGCCGCCTCCCTGACACTCCGCACAGGAGGTAAGTGCATGTGGGTGCCGGGAGCGCTGCGCGAGCGCAGGTGATTTTCGCTTTGAGGCGAAAATCAAAAAATACGCGCTCGTGCAGCATCAGCCCCATGAGAGCGGCGGAAGTGGGAGTGTGTCGTGCAGAGCGACACTCCCACTCCCACGAGGCTCACGGGGCTGTCGCGCATCAGAAAACCCGTGCGAAAAGGGCCAATAAAAAACAGATGGCTATGGTGTTTATAGATGCGGAAAAAGCGTTAGATTTGGTTAGCTTGCTTTTTCTGATGGAAACATTTCAAAGAATGGATGTGGGAAAGAATTTCTTGTCTCGATTATGAGCGATATACAACAAACAACAAGCCCAAATATTGGTGAATGGAGAAAAATCAGATACATTCAATCTGGGAAAAGACATGTCAAGATTTCCATTATCTCCACTTCTTTTTATCTCAGTTCTTGAACTCTTGAACAGAACAGTGAGAAATGACTCTGATATAAAAGGAATTCATTCAAAGGGTTAAAATGTCAAATTAAAGGCTTATGTGGACGACTTAGTTTTCTTTTTAGAGGACCTAGCCACATGCTTGTTTAAGCTGATTTACACCCTAAATCCTTTTTGGGAACACTGAGGTATTAAAGATAAAACCTCCATTTTGACTAAAAATCTTAGTAAGAAGGAAGAAGAAGAACTAGTTAAGATTTCAGGATTCAAGACCAAAAAGAAAATTAAATACCTAGGCATCTGGTTATCCAAGCAAAACGACCAACTGTTTGACAATAACAGTCAAGACATGAAACAGTATCAAAAAAGACTTAGAAAATTGGAACAGACTAAATCTTTCTTTATTTGGGAGAATCGCAACCATCCACATGAATGTGTTACCCAGGATGAACTTTCTTTTTCGGAACATGCCTATAATAAATAATGATAAACCATTTGCCATATGGAAAAAAAGACCTGACTAGGTTCATTTGGGCTGGACATAAGCCAAGGATAAAATGGAGCATATTAACTGACTTTAAAACAAGATGCAGATGTGGAATATCTGATTTAAAAACATATTATTATGCAAGTTCTCTAACCTGGGTAACTGAGTGGATAACTTTACGAAATGAAAGATTACTTGTCTTAGAGGGTGCTGATTTGAGAATGGGGTGGCATGCCTTCCTTTGGTACGGCAAAGCCGCAATTGATAAGGAATTCTGTAACCACTATCTTAGAAAGGCATTACTAAATGTGTGGACAAAATTTAAGAAATCTTATTACACCAAATTGCCGCTCTGGATCTCACCTCAGGAAGCCTTTTTTGGACATTGGAAAACTTCTGCTGATATCTGGCTCAGATACAAAGATATAATTTATTTCGCCACTCAGAGTCCTGTCAGACTAAAAACTCAGGAAGAATTGGTGAAAGAAAACATAATTTGCAATTGGTTTCCTTATTGACAACTATTGGAACAGTTCAAAATGGATACAAAATTAGAAATTTTTGCAAAAGAAGATGACAATAATGAGTTTGAAAAAATAATTTTCAATAATGAGAATAAGCTTATGTCTAAGCTATATAAAATTTTACTCTTGCAGGACAAAGAAGAAGAAATAATAAAAGACTCCATGCTTAAATGGGTGAGGAACATAGGGGAACCAATCCAATTACAGCATTGGGAGCAGAGCTGGAAACAGACACATAAATTTACCACTGCCCAAAATTTGAAAGAAAACTACATGAAAATCTTACACAGATGGTAGTTAACGCCAGCCAAACTAAATAAAATATACAAATCCACCTCTGGAAACTGTTGGAAATGTAAGAATGAGCTGGGTACTTTTTACCATGTATGGTGGACATGTAAGAAAACAAAAAAAAATCTGGATCACTATACATAACAAAATCTCAGATATATTCAACTGCAAATTCACTATGTCTCCCAAACTTTACTTGCTGAATATGACTCAAGATCTTCCTCTAAATCTTTCTAAATTCTGGAGGATTCTGTTATACCTGATTACAGCAGCTAAGATAATCTTTGCAAGAAATTGGAAGAAATCTGATACCCATACACTTGACGAATGGTTCTATGAGGTTTTTGAAATGAAAATAATGGATATACTTACACATATAATTAAGGGAAAGGACAAAGAAGAAATTTTAAAAAATGGTCATCGATAATTAAAAATTTACAGGTACTTGTCTAAGGGGACAATTAATTTCTGACCAACTGATTATTATGGAAAAAATTCTGATTAACTGACTATTATGGCATTTTAGTATAGTTCTATAATACTATATTAGTGTCTCCTATAGACCGTTTTTCCTTATAAAGTTTATAGAGCCACAGGGCAATTACCGGTAGCTATAAACCGACATCACTCTGTAGTTGTTTCTTTTAGTAGAGGATTAAAATTCTTTTCTTACCTCTTTCTCATTTCTTATTTCTTGGATGGGTTTCCACAATTACATTTGAATGTTAATCTAATTATAGTTCAGTTAAGAGACTCGGGAGTTACTAGGCTTGGAACTACCGAGTTGGTATATAAGCTTCTTAATATAAATAAGGTCAATATGACAGTCTAGCTGACCCATAAAAGACGAGGCAGAAGATTGATAAGATACTGTTTATTCTGCTGTTGGTGGTGTTGTTCTTTGTTGTGTCAGAATTATCACATAACATAGAAAAAGGCAATCAAATTTATTTTTAGTTTGGTCTATTTGATAATAGCAAAAATTCTCAGCTTAAGAATACAACATGGTATTGCACAGTAAGTTCTAGGTTAAAGCATCAATACACAATAGTGGAGAAGGGAATCATGGAGGTATCTGGCTCTATTAGATTCTAACATAAGGATTTTAATACAATGATAATGATAACTTTTTATGATGGCAATGATATCTCTTTATGTAATCTTTAAGTTACTTTGTTTATTTGCTTACTTATGTAACACTACTCACATAATTTTGTTTATTTCTTATTGTGTATGTGATGTAGCTGATTGGGAGATACATGTTCTACAGGCTTTGACAATGCAGTATAAGTATGTATATATTCAATAAAGATTATAAAAAAAATAAAGCTAAATTAAGTCTTCAAAATTGGCTTTAAAAGGCCAGTCTGCCCTTAGAGGCTTCTGGGGTCATGACTAACCATTTGTATTCCAAAGACAGTGAGGATTTTTTTTTTTTTTTTTTAATGTGGGAAATGTTAAAGGGGCCTATTTTGAAAAATGGGTGGGTGTGATCTCCCAAGGTCCAGAGATGTATCAAAATGGCTCCTAGTCTATGACCTTCTGGGATAAATTATGTTCAAACTGTAATAGATTTGAACATAATAAAGAAGGCTTAATGTCCATTATGAGTTACACTTGGGATTTCAACCTAGATAAGTTTGACTAGATCTAGTTCACAGATGTGTATTCTAGATAGAAAGAAAAATGTAATGCTTGTCCAAGAGGTCCCCTAACAGACCAGGAACCTTACGACTGTGTTGTTTTGTTTCCCATGAGACAATACACTGTGTCTGGTCACCCTGTGATCAAGTATGCAAATTTCTGTAGCATTATAGACAAACAACCAAGGAAATAAACACCTTAAGTTACAAATTGTGGAGTGCTGTGACTTACAACTATATAAACTGATATTGGAAGGAAACTAAAAACTTCAGAAAACAACTACTGCAGAATGGGATTCCTTTGTCTATGAAAACAGTAATGCAATCAAAGATTCTATTTCTTAAAAGTCAGGAGAGATTTATAATTATCTAAACCATGTGACAGAGTGAAAAGGTTGTTCATCCCAACATTGTTTAGAGTGACCATATTAAAGAAGGAACATTCATAAAATGAGCAGAAAGTGACTCAGTCCTGACTCTGGCAGGACTTAACAATGAAAGAATGCCTTGAAAGGTAGAGTGTCATTACCTCCTTAGTGGGAGAATGTGTTTCAGAATGTTTTAAAATCTCTAACAATGGAACTGTTCACGTCAGGTTGTCCCAGCAAAGGAAGTACATGAATTAGAACCTTGTTCATCTGAGTAGAGATTCCCCTCTCCACATAAATTAATCCATGTAAGTGTTTCTTATAGGAAATGATTTAGAATGCACTCAAACACTTTAAAAGGTACAAAGAGTGTGCCTTCATACATATCTGAAATGGCTGGTGTGGGTTAACCTATTGAAGGATCTTGCAGGATATATTTCCACATGACACATAAACATATTTCCAAACATCTGAAGAAGCAGATTGTAGTCTCATTCAATAATAAATCCATTACTCTTAAAGAGACCATAAGATTCTTTGTTGATTATACACACAGACACACACACACATTGTTGCTGTGTGCCTTCAACTCATTTCCAGCATGGCAACCCTAAAGTGATCCTATGATAGAGTTTTCTGGGGCTGAGAGGTCACACAGTGGGTTTCCATGGCTGAGCAGAGAACTGAATCCTGGTCTCCAGGGACTGTAGTCCAACATTCAAACAACTACACTATATACCAGAATAAGAATGTGGATCCAGGCTCACACAGTGTGAGGCACTTGGGTGGAGGACACACCTTTTCTGGTCTCCAGTGGAGGAGATGCCAAGAACACTCCCAATTCCTTCTTCTTCCAAGATGAAGTGTCCATCAACATCTAAATTGGCTTCCCACTCTCTCTTCTCCCACTGGGTAGTAGTGGCATCAGTAGCTGCTCCCAAGGCTTGGCAGTTGCAAGGGGATGGGTTTGGATAGGGCACAAAAGGTTGAGGGTAGTGCCTTATACCTGGCTAAAAAAAAATGATACAAGTGGGAAGCCAGACATAGAACTAAGTAGATGGAGTATCTGCTTGATCTTGTCTATGGGGTTACAGCAGCAAGCAAGCCACCTTACTTATTCATATCGTCACCACACTACATTTCCACCTCAGAACTGCAGTGAGGAAACTGATGGTGGCAATGCCAGGATGCTTTTATGGCACTACATTAATGTCAGAACAATCATGCTTGCCATGGCACATTACCAGAAAATATGGAATTGGATCCTTATTATGGTTGCTCATGTGGTACAATGGTGGCAGAAAGTTTGTGTTTTCTGAGGGACTATACAAAAGCATCCTCTCTCCCCAAACACAGCACAGCATTCCCCAAGCACAAACAGTTCAGTCGGTTTCCCATGGCCAGATATGGAAGAGAAATATTCCTACAAATTTCATAGGGAACATACTGTATTGTATGCAGTGGTCAGGCTCAGCATAACTCCACTAATAGCAAATGAAAGCACTTCTGTTCTGATAGCCATTGGGAAGCTGTCTCCAGGTTTTTAATAGTGTCCATTTTTATTGACTTTTGTCTTTTTAATGGATTTGTGTTAAAGATGTTAATTCTATGAATAACTTACTTGCATTTTGACCATAGTTTTTTTATGTCGTTCTTTGTTTGTGCTTTGGTTGTGTTTTAATTTTTGTAAGGTGCCTTGAGCCCCAGTTTGGGTAAACACAGGACACCAATTAATAGATCATTGTCATTACCATCACTGTACTTTTAGAGACATCACCTTTTTAAGTAGAGTATGAATCTGTGGAATACAAATTAGGAATGAAATGTTGATTTTTAAAAAATGATATTTTAGTTTTGGATTTCATTTTTTTTTAAAAAAAACTTCCACCAAAAGTTTGCTAAAAATAAACTTGTTGAAAAGATCATCTGAATTTAGTAAAACAAATAAACAGTGCCTAAATTCAGAATCTGTTAAATGGAGCTGATGACCTTTCATCAGAGACATAATTAAAGCCTGATTCTATGTAAAATAATGACATGAAGAGAGAAAAATCTGATGTTTAGGGCAAGCATTATAACTATGGTAGTATAGGTGATGTATATCAACTTACAGTTGTGCAAGTTATCTACATATATACTATCAACAAAAGAGTGTCAACAATTCTTTCTCATGGAAGAGTACAGTAATGCTACCTAGAAGTTTCCAACTATTCCTTTTTGGGAGATTCTGGGCAATTTACGACCATGTGAATAATATATTCTGCACTGCAAGAAATCTAAAGTGGACATATGACTGGGAATTCAAGCTTTATCATCAAACATTACTTCCTTCCCAGCAGTGTAGAAGATATTTCATACAAAGTTCCCATGAATGCTCAGAAACCCCTATTCAGATCTTTGTGTACAACATGCAAAGTCTTTTAACCAGGGATATAGGAAGATATTTGGGGTGAGGTTCCCATGCTTATCCATGTCCTGTATCCAGCTATACTGCTGTATAGATGAATGCACTGTACTGAGTTTTTGGCCATTTCCACACTAGATTATTATAGTGCTGTTATTCCACTTATGGAATCCTGGGGTTTGCAGTTTAGGGAGGGGCCTCAAAGGCAAATCCTGGGGCCGGAAAACCCCAGGATTCTATAGGATGTTGAAAGTGGAATAATAGCACTATAACTGTCTAATGCGGAAATGGCCTTTATCTTCATGATCCACACAGGGATGGCCAGTTAAAAGTCCTTAATTACATGCTTGCTCTTCTGTCTCTAAGCAAAAGAACAGTCAAAAAGGTGAGGCAAGGGGCATAATTCCAGGAAATCTTTCCAGGTTCCCTGAATTCAGAGCTAAACATTTTCTCTCAAGAACTTTTGGCTCAGCTCTAAATATAGTAGGACATTAGGAAAGCATATGTTTGCATCAAAACATGAATATGTATAAATGACTAATGCTTGACATATGGGAACAAGCAACCAGTTAGAAACTGTGTTTCATGTAGAATGCATAGAGAGAAAACTCTCACTTAATAATGCTGTTTTTTTTATTATTATTATTAAGGTTGCTATCATATGTTACCGCTCAGCCATTGCCTATTAGAAGTTAGCTGCATTGTCATTAATTCCATTGTCATTATTGTCTTTATTGTCATTAATTTTCATCCTCCATCTGTTAAGATAATGGTGACTGATTTTAAAATTAAAACATTTATCTTTATTATAGCATCAAATGTGGAGGGGGGATCACAACAATAAATCACTCATTTGCCAGCCTCTCTAATCTGAACAATAATGACTTTTTATTGTGTCCCTTCCCACAGCCCAGCTGGATATATGCAAACTGAATAGACTAATTTCTAGTTCTACAACTTTTCTTTCAGCTAGGCACAGGGATGGGACAAAATATTGTCCCACGGTGCCCTAGGGCAACTCTGGAGGCTAAAATCAGCGGAGTCCTATCATTTCATGTTGGTGGCCTAGCCAAGATTCAAGCAGATATCTATTTCAATTGAACATGCTATTCGTCGATTGGAATCTAGAAAACTGGCTTATGTCAAGTTGGACCCTTTGTTCCTTTAGCCAGTGTAATGCTCAATCCAAGGAACCACAGCACTGACTTCACAAGACCCAAGTAGGGCTGTTAACAGGTTGTTAACCAGCCGTTAACAAGGAATTTTAGGCCCATTTCTACTATTCAACAAGTTCCTTTTCACAGGGCCACATTAGGGGTTTCACAGGCCCTAGGTACTCTTGTATTCAGCTCCCTGACTCACCTCAACATATCGCTAGGAATGTTTTCATAGGCCCTAGTAGATAAGGCAGCCCTTTGTTTTTACCTACTCTGCATAGTTTAATCAGAGCTTGACTTATCTTGATCAGGGTGCTGTTCTGTTTGTAAATACATGAATTGGTTACAGTTTCCTAGGGATCTGCTTAGGTACATGTTGACCTTGATGAACCTTTTTCAGAGATTGTACAGGCCAAAGACCTGCACTCTAAGGCTGTGGGACCAATGTGCAGGATATGGATGGATCTTTATAGTCAGTTGCAAGGGGATGGGTCTTCAAATAGTCTGTTCTACTCCTACCTGGAATTTCCAAAGTCTAACACAGACTTTGGCACTTCCATCCTCCACACTGTGGATGAGGAATAGAAGCATTGATTCACTCCTTTCTCAAAGTGGGGAGTGTTTGTCCTAATCTGTCAGGCTTTAGGCTTTTACTTGGGATGGGTTGCCAGCACACATCAGTTGCCCTCTCATGATCACTCTCACTTGATTTAATAAACTGTGGCTACAGTTCAGTCAAGTGCTTGTGGCTGCCTCTTTATTTCTTGTCTTTATCTGCAAAATGTGTTTGCAGGCTTTCTTGCCATCGCTCCCACCACCTCCAGCTAGTGTGCTGCAAACTGTACCATTGGAAAAAGCAGCTCCCCCAACAAAGCAATGAAATATTTTGTTCAGTACATTGCACAGCAAAGTCACACAGGACTGCACTCTGGATCCATTGTGCTGGCACCTGATTTATAAAGAAGACTTTACAAAGAATGGCATGATATGTTACTTCCAACCATTCTTTGGTATGAATTCCTCCCAGCACATTTCATTGAGGTACAGCAAATAAAACACTCCAGATATGAACATGAACTTACCAGATAGCCCATGACAGAACAGCATATTCTTCTTACACATAGGGAGGGAGGGAGAATCTCTATGGAAAGATATGGGGATAATGTGTGACAAAAATATAAACTATAAATGAATTTAAAAACTATTTTATACCTCTTCAGAGCCAAGACTGTTCCTTGGCTTGTTTCCTTTTATCTAGCTGTCTAGGGGGATAAAAATTGCAAATCTGTTGCCTCCTAAATTCAAGAGGACCATGTTTTCCCACATATATAATAACAGTAAAAACAAAACTGTCAAAAGTTCTTGCAGTGCATTATTAATAGTGTAGGTTGAGGTAGACAGGGTAGCATAAACAATGTGGGTTTCCTTCTGCCCTCTCCCTTATTAAGGCTAATATGACATGAATACCTGTCCCTTCAGGTGAGTGTGAGTGTGACAGGGAAGGAGAGGCCTGTCATAAGTGACAGAAGGAAAAATCTACTTTTTTATGCCGATAGACAAACTCCTTCTTTCCCTTCCACTTGTTTATGGCTCTAAAGTTCAATATATCTCACTTCACAGAGATGAGTCAATGTTCTCAGACAGCACAGTCAAATATGCCACCCTGGAGGCTTCAGCCTGAAAGAACACATTACAGCATGTGTCACTAGAACATCAACCCCGTGCTCTTGGATAAGGCAAAAGGAAAAGCTGGTGTAACTTACTTTCCCTTCATATCTGACATGCTGAGAACAAGGTTTACTCATCATTGTTGGTGTTGTTTCTACCAGCTCTAACGTGAAATCAAAGCACTTGCAATGTCACTTGTGCTCACACCCAGAAGGAAGATGCCAGACAAAGGTCTTACATAAATAGGGCCATATTTGGTTCATTATTAACCAAAGAGTTGCAGTAAATCAGGGTAAATTGCCATGATAGAAGCCAACAGCCAACTCTCCCTCAGCCGCAAATTATTGACACCCCACACACACACGCTCTACCCTCCAAGTCATAATACTTCCAAGCCCCACAGCTTTAGGTGTTCATCCAAGACAAACTTCAAAAGGGTTCCTTTTTCCTTACCTAAAGATTGCAAGGAGGTACAGTCCTAGGCAATTTCCATTCACCATAATGTTGACTGAGGGCCTTATCACACTACACTGTTATAGTGCTATTATTCCACTTGGAATAATATTGCAATGGCAATATTGCATGGAGTCATGGGATTTGCAGATTAGAGAGAGGTATTTAGAATCCCCAGCCAGGGAGCTCCTGTGCCTCACCAAACTACAAACCCCAGAATTCCGAAGGGTACAGCCAGGGCAGTTAAAGTAGAATAATGACGCTACAACAGTGTAGTGTGATAGGGACCTTAGAGTGTTCCAAATGTGTTCCTGTTGTTCTTTTGCCTCCCTTCCATTCCACTGTCATATTTTACAAAAGCAACTAAGTAAGTATTCCGAATTCCTATACAGGTAAAATATAGAGTACACAAGGCAAAACATCCAGAACAGTATACCATTTGAAACAATGCAAAAATTGGCTAATTTTGCTGTAGTGTATACTGGTAACTTCAAGGGTTATAAAGCACCCCTTGGATCAAGTGTCTTTTCAGCATGGGGCAAAATGATCAGTGGGTGCCTTATACCTGCTGGGAGTATGCACCAAAAAGTTAGTAATATGAAGGCCTTTTAGCTACTGTCAGATGGATAACAGATAATGGCATACCCACCAAGACAGCTTCATCCAAGAATCTCAGAGGAGAGACAGGACAATATGGAAGAAGGTTCTTCCTGAGTTAAATTTTCCCATAGTTGATTAGAGCTTTCCAAACTAATAAAACCATTAATTTAGATCAGTAGCCTATTGGCAACAGTACAGTTCTTCACTATAGGTGTAAAATGCTCATGGCAGGTGTCTCCAGTGAGGCCAAGGTGGTGAAATGCATTCTTCACCACCATAAACATGGACCCTTTCCACACAGCATGGCAGCCCCGCAGTTGGGACATGATGGCAGCACTCCACAGGTCGCACTTCTGTATGACATTGTCGCGGTCCTGCCGCCATCTTGTCCCCACACGCTTACCATCACACTGTGCTGCCACCTTTCCCAGTCATCTGGAAGGGTGCAAGGGCACTGGCAATGCCTTTCCTCCCCAGCACAGCAATGGCAAGTGCCCAGATGTGCTGTGGAAGGGAAGAGGTGGGGCCAAAGCGCTCCCCTCCACAGCGACCAGGCGAGGTGCAGAAGGGAGCATTCCTGGTGCACTTTTCCTCCCTGCTGGGGCTGCAATGAAAGGACTACACTGAGCCCCATCATGCAGAAAGGGTCATAAACAGAATAGCAATGCTATTACCCAACCAATTGGTTTTTAAGACAAAGTGCCACACTAAGTCAGAACAGACAAGTCATCTGTTTTCTAGAATCTTAACTGGGGGACCTCTTGATATGGGTTTCAGCATTAATTTTATGTCCCTCAGCCAACCCACTCTGCTACCCAGACACCCACTCATGTCTTGCACAGCCACAACTGATTCAGATGTTACAAATAATTCAGCTCTGTACCACTGGTATATGGATTACACCATGTTCCATGCTAATGACTGCCTCCAATAGCTTCGTATAAATGTTAAATAGCACTGGGAAGAGAATTACAATCTAAGGCACCTCACAGCCCACTTCCCAGGGTGGAATATATGACAAAGAGTCACCCACTGCTGCTGTCCAGCCCTGGCCCTATAAGTGGATTCCTATAAGTAGAAATGGATCCACTAAAAACAGTGCCCAAAAATCGAACTCATGACAGCAGCAGCAATGCTGATATTTAGAAGTATGGAAGAATTCTGCTCCCCCCACTCCAAAAAAGTTGTCAACTTTTAACTTTACCAGGTTGAATCCCTGGATGTTTGCATGCATGAGGTTTAAAGCAGTTCTTGCTTCCATCAAGTTTAATATGAATGTAAAGCCTACCTTGGCCATAATGCCTACCCACATTACTGATACCTCTTCTCTTCCTATTCTTCTGCATTAACAATGGCCAGGCATTCACCTAAGTAGCAGGAGAGAGGCTCAGGGCGATTTAAATCTCACGTATGAAAGCACTCTAAATTCCAACAGAAAGATGGGAGACAAGGGAGATGAAAGGATAGCAAGGGGATGGATGTGAACAAAAATGCATTTATACACATTTAGGCTTCATTTCAGTGGGGATGAGGGTTAGTGGCAATAGTTTCACACAGGCTTAAAATGGGTTTGTGTAATCTGAATGCAAAACCCACATTGGCCAAATAGTCCTTCTCTGTAAATGCCTCTTCCCTGCTTTCTCTCTTTTATTACTGGTGACCAGATATTTTCATAAATACAGCTAAGAGGCTCGTGAGCAATATATTCAGCACTTGGGAAAAAATATTCTGTGGCATGATGGTATCTGGAAGACTCTATGCAGTTGTAACCCCTCTGCTAATAAAAAAGACTGAACAAAGTCTGACACACATAATCAGAGAACATTTGTTTCTATTTGGGGCCAAGGGAGCTTAAGCCATTCTATGGACAGACAAAAACACTGAAGTCATTCACACAAAATACCTATTTTCATTGTTTCAGGTCACGAGTGATTTGATTGAGTTCATTACATCAGGGGACAAAGGGATAAATACAATTATTAATCTTAAGTAGAAAAAACCTACTGAAAATGACAACATTTGCAAAGCCCGCTTTTATATAAACCCTATTGTTTCAATGGATCTACCTCAATCATGCCTCTTTGTCCCTTTCCGCAGAAGTTGGTGTACCGCAGCAGGGACGGGAAAAGTACAGGACCTGGATGATGCTTATGCATGATGTTGTCTATGTCCTGCACTCTTTTTGTTCCCACAGATCATTGACTCGTTCTTCCTATCAATGAGTGGTGATCGTACCACCCTCCTGTACTTACCTGTGCTGTGGAGGGTTAGGAAGTGCAATGACCATGCTTCCTGCCCCAAAGCAGCCTAGGACAGTGCCCAGCTGCTCTGCAAAAGGAAAAAGCTTGGGCACCATGCCTCCTCCATTCCAGCAGGCAGCCAGTGCAGAGAGGAGTGCTCCTGTTGTGCTTCTCTCTTGGGACAGGCTCTCCCAGGATCCCTGTGGGACACAACTGGGATCCAGGATGCTGTGGAAAGGGCCTTTATTTGCATCTATAGGCCTTTGCAAGTAACACATCATGATGCTTCGAATTTAATTTGGTTTTTGTTGTTCTTCCCAATTTTAATTCCTTAATATTGTCAATTTGTGTTTTATATCTGATATATTTTACCATTAATTCAATTTTGTTGGAAAAATTGGAAAAATCAGTGCTTGCAAAGAGGAGAGGCTCAGTCCTTTTGCAAACAAAACTTGGCCCCAAGAGAATAGGGACTTTGAGAATTCCTGATGCCTACTATGTGCCAGATTTAAAAGTCTCTAGTGTGAGAACCACCACAGCAAGGGGAAACAGGGTCATTTTCAAAAAGGAGTCCTGCTTTTCGTGGCAAAAATTTGATTTTTCAAGGAATCTTAAAAGGTGACTGTTACCAAATGCAAGTTTTGGATTTATTTGCAAGTAATGTAGTTCAATGCAATCACAAAGACTGTTTGAACTTATGGCATCACAGATTTGACCATAGAAATGTACAATGCATTAAGAGACTGGCCAATCAAGAACTTGCTAGAGATTTTAATTTCAAACCATGCTCTAACAATGAAAAATGTATAGAAGGCTTAAAGACAAAGGCAGTTAGAGCTTCACATCTGCCAGTTGCTGAAAGACCATCCACCAAGCCACTGGACCTTTTACATACTGATCTTTGTGGTCCATTCAGCCAAAAGTCTGCAGGTGGAAATTCTTACCTTATGACTATTATTGATGATTTCAGCAGATATACATACACTTATCTTCTTAAAGAGAAAAGTCAAGCTTTTCAAAAATTCAAAGAATACTTCAATCTTGTCTCTAATAAATTTGGCTACAAACCCAAAAGCCTACATTCTGACAATAGAAGTGAATTTGTTAATGCAGAATTTGATAAGTTTTTAAAAGAATATGGCACTGAGCATCAAGCTACCCAAGCTTACACTCCAGAACAGAATGGGCTGGCAGAACGAATGAATAGAACTCTCAAAGAGATGGCTGTCACCATGCTTTTAGAGACTAACATGCCTAAATGCTATTGTTCTGAAGCCATTATGACTTCTACACACTTGTGCAACTGACTGCCAACAAAATCCAGAGATGTAATTCTGTTTCAGTTATGGAATGGAACTAAGCTCAAACTGAATCATATCAAAGTTTTTGGAAGCAAATCATATACCTATATTCCCAAGTAGAAAAGAGACAAACTTGACTGTAGAAGTGAAGAGGGAATTTTTGTTGGTTATGCTAGAAATGGTTACAGAATTCTGAATCCAGATGGGTGTACAATAAAATTAACAAGTGCTGTTCATGTTGATGAAAAGCCACAGTCCAAACCTAATCCAAACCAAGATGTATATCCAGATTTTTTTGAAGTGGAGAGAGACTCCCACCAGCAACCAGAGTGTGTGACATTCTACCATTTACCAGAGTGTGTGACATTCTACTGTGTAAGTCATGTCAGACTAATCTTATCTCTTTTTATGATAGAGTTACTAGCTTGATAGATGAAGGGAATGCTGTGGATGTAGCATATCTCGATTTCAGTAAGGCCTTTGACAAAGTACCCTATGACATTCTTGCAAAGAAGCTAGTAAAATGTGGGCTGGACAGGGCTACTGTTAGTTGGATTTGTAATTGGTTGACCGACCGAACCCAAAGGGTGATCACGAATGGCTGCTTTTCATCCTGGAGAGAAGTAACTAGTGGGGTGCCACAGGGTTCTGTCCTGGGCCCAGTGCTGATCAACATTTTTATCAATGACTTGGATGAAGGAATAGAGGGCATGCTCATCAAATCTGCAAATGATACCAAATTGGGAGGGGTTGCTAATACGCCAGAGGACAGGATCAAAATTCAAAATGACCTGGATAGATTGGAGAGCTGGGTCAAGGCGAACAAAATGAAATTCAACAGAGAGAAGTGTAAGATCCTACACTTAGGTAGAAAAAATGGAATACAGAAATATAGGATGGGGGACACGTGGCTGGATAGCAGTACGTGTGAAAGGGATCTAGGAGTCTTCATAGACCACAAGTTGAACATGAGTCAGCAGTGTGATGCGGCAGCCAAGAAAGCCAATGCAATTCTCGGCTGCATCAATAGGAGTATGGTGTCTAGATCGAGGGAGGTACTGGTACCACTCTACTCTGCTTTGGTTAGACCCCATCTTGAATACTGTGTCCAGTTCTGGGCACCCCAATTCAAGAAGGATATTGACAAGCTGGAGCAAGTCCAGAGGAGGGCGACCAAAATGGTGAGAGGCCTGGAAGCCATGCCCTATGAGGATAGACTTAAAGAGCTAGGTATGTTTAGTCTGCAGAAGAGAAGGTTAAGAGGGGACATGAGAACCATGTTTAAATATTTGAAGGGATGCCATGTAGAGGAAGGAGAGGGCTTGTTTTCTGCTGCTCCAGAGACCAGGACAAGGAGCATTGGATTCAAGCTGCAGGAAAGGAGATTCCACCTGAACCTCAGGAAGAACTTCCTGACAGTCAGGGCTGTCTGGCAGTGGAATATGCTGCCTCGGGGTGTAGTGGAGTCTCCTTCCTTGGAGGTTTTTAAGCAGAAGCTTGATGGCCATCTGTCGGGAGTGCTTTGAGGGTGTTCCTGCATGGCAGGGGGTTGGACTGGATGGCCTGTGTGGTCTCTTCCAACTCTAGATTTCTATGATTCTATGATTCTATGATCCTCCAGATGTCTTGCATCTAGAAGGGGCTACAGATGCGGTGCACCAGCTGGACGAAGAAGAACCAGATGGTGTGCAAGGAGCAGAGCTAGGTATCCAAGTCCAGGTGAGAAGGTCAGAACGCAGCAACAGAGGTGTGCCACCTGACAGGTTCTCTTATCTAGCCACAGGGAGAAGATTCCACAACCCTCTGATTGGCAAAAGATCAAGGAATTACCAAAGTCAGATTTTGAGAAGTGGGTGCAAGCTGATCTTGAGGAGATGCAATCTTTATGTGAAAATAAAACATGGGCTTTGTCAGAATTGCCAAAAGGAAAAAGGGCAATTGGCTGTAGATGGATCCTTACCACAAAACAGAATGCAGAAGGGGAGATTCAGAGGTACAAAGTAAGGCTTGTGGCTAAGGGCTATAGCCAAAAATGTGGTGAGGACTACAATGAGACTTTTGCTCCAGTAGTCACACACACAACCATCAGAACTCTCCTAGCTGTTGCAGCCTCGGATTCCAAGTTCCTGGGAAAGACCATCTTGTATGCAAATTGAACAAGAGCATTTATGGTTTGAAACAGGCTACCAGGGTATGGAGTGAGAAACTGAACCAGCTTCTTGTCAAAGAGGGCTTCACTCCGGGCACTGTTGACAAGTGTGTTTACAAAAGGTTCAGAAACAATAAATGAATTTATTTTACATGTTATGTTGATGATCTGGTCCTGTGCAGTCAAGACAAAGCAGGTAGTGACAAGATGGTCAACAATCTCAAGAAAGAGATAGATATCAAAAATTTGAGAGACATTTCACACTATCTTGGAGTACAAAGACGCAGTGATGGAAGCTTCTACCTTAACCAGAAACAGAAGAAAATGGATCTTCTGGACTATCTTGGCCTAAAGGATGCCAAAATTATGTCATCCTCAATGGAAGTGGGTTTCTTAAAGGACACTGAGAAAAATGAACCCTTGAAAAATGGAGACAAGTATAGGACTGCAGTTAGAAAGCTCCTATACATAGCTAATTTCACCAGACCTGATATTGCAAATGTTGTTGGCATCTTATGCAGAATGGTTAACTTTCATACTGAAAGGGATCTCACTGCAGTGAGAAGAGTTGCCAGATATTTGAAAGGAACTGCAGAATACAAGCTGGTGTTGCCAGCCTGTGACCAACCACAACTGGTTGCCTACACAGATGCAGACTGGGCTGTAGATCTGGCAGACAGAACATGAACCAGCGGAAACCTGATCTTTTATGGTGGAGGACCCATAAGCTGGTCAAGTAAGAAGCAATCCACAATTGCAGATTCTTCCACAGATGAGTGCTGCAAAAGCAGCATGTGATCAAATAAAGTGGCTGCATAGCTTACCTCTGAACTTTGGCATAACAGAGCCCAAGCCAATGATTTTGATGCAAGATAACCAAAGCTGCATCAAGATTTCTGAGAGTGAGAAGCCACTCAAGAAGAACATTGACGTTGCTTTCCATAAGGTGCAAGCGATGTGCCTTAATGGACTTGTTCAGCTAGAGTACTGCAATACAGAAATGATGATTGCTGATATCCTTACCAAGCCTCTACCAAGAGACCAGTTCCAGAGACTATGAGAAGGCATGAAGATCCTCAACATGGGTCCAAGATAATGAGAAGGGGGCTGTTGGAAAAATTCCAGCATTCTCTTTCTCTCCTCCATCTTGTTCTTAGAGCAAGTGGACGTAGCTAGCATAGGGCTTCCTTTCTCTTTTGCATGCCAAAGCTCCACCGTTTGCCTTTCTGTCATTTAATTGCATGATCATAAATACCTTTGGTTTTCAGGTGATCAGAATATGTGACCCAGGACAGTTGCTTGAGTCATCAGTCATATAAAAGAAAGACACCCCTCTCTTCATTCTCTTAGCTCTTCTCCTCCATTTTTGCTTCCTCTTCCTCTTCTCCGACCATGCTTCACATCTCCATCAGAAGATGGTGAGTTAAGAACGAAGCTACTAGTATTCATTAGCTAGTTAGGATGTAGGCTTCCCAATACATATGTAAATATAGAAGCCATTAGTAAACTTTTCTAAGTTTGTAACCTGAAGCTGCCTGCATTTGTTTTGTTTCTTCAGTCAGTTTGAGATCAGAAAAGCCATACATAAATTTAGGCCCTTTCCACACCTTACCTTCTTCTGGCGCTGGGTTGCGAGGATCACACAAATGAGGTCCTTCAGCTCCACACGAGCTGCCTGCTCATGCAAGAGCCCCGCCTCTTCCTTCCACAGTGCAGCCTGGGACCTTACCAGGCTGCACTGGGGCAGAAAATGTGACCAGTGTCGCTCTGGAGGCTCCACATGCCAGGTAAGTGTGTGTGGGGGCCGGGAGCAATGCACAATTGCACACCATTTTTGGCTTCTAGCCGAAAATGAAAAGGTGCGTGATCAGCGCCTGCCGGCCCCTGGAACATCACGCGATTGTGAATGCATCGTGCAGATCACTCCTCACAATCGCGCAATGCTCCAGGCGCCCTTTTGCATGGAAAATGCCATGCGAAAAGGGCCTTAGACATGTTTTTTTCTGCTACTTTGCTAAAAGGAGGCTGAATCCTTACAGTTTTAGCTTTCACAGAATTTCCCAACAGGGCTAACATCCTGGGAAATTCTAATTTCCAACAAATTTTCTTCTCAGCTTTAGTATAACTTTTTTATTTCATGTGAGTCTCTTCTAGGTGGGACTAACAATTGGATTTAGCTCAATGTCCTGCCGGTGTGAACCATGTGGAACAAATACAGCTCCAATCCAACATGAGCATCCTTCATGAAGCTCTGAATGTTTGCTTGTTCGTTCCTTCATATAAGAAACATGGAGCTCACCATGAACCTATTTTGGCTTAACTCAGCTTGGATTATATCCAAATCTAAGTTTTCAATTAGACTCTGCAGTGCTACTTCACTTCTTGTCTTTCCAATATCAGATAACAACCTATGAGGGAAAACAAGCAGCAGTTGTTTGTTGAAAAATCTGCATTATTTAACAAACAGCAAATATTGTAATAACAAAAACTTAGAACTAACACTATTTTTATTCAAAAAGAAAAATCTGCATCTAAATTGCGGCAGTGTCAGTTTTCTTCCAAATGAAATGCAATTCAATTTATTCAGCAAAACCATTTAAAAAGACATTTTTGAAAATAATAAAAATCCAAGACAAAGAAAGTCTTTTTTAATTACTTCTCTTTCAACCTAATAGTGATACATGCAAAATTCACCACTTAGTCAAATCTTCACTAATCTTAGATAATACTTTCCCATGGTTATCTCTGTTAAATCCTTGACCTTGGTAACTCTTTATATCCTCACTACTTATTGGTGTAGAGGGTTTTTTTCCCCTTCCATTCTAATTACATATTGTGGCTATCTATGCTATTTGAAGTGCCTTTTCTCTCTACTTGACTTTAGATCATTATTATTTAAAAATAAAACTTTTTTTTTATAAAAGCCGATAGAAAATTCATTCTTTGAACACAATGTGAAGAAAAAAGAATGAGACAGTTTTGATACAGAAAGAAAAAATCTCTGTAATTTCATTCTAGATTTCTATAACATTTATAAGGGCCTAGGTCTGCGCTCTCTGATACTGTTTAACATATACATTAAACTGCTGGGAAAAATTACCTAGCATATGTGGGTTTAGTGTTATCTGTGTGTTGATGTCACCCAACTCTATCTTTCCTTTCCATCTAATTCCAAGGAAGCTGTTTTGGCAGTAATTCATGTTAGCTATCAGTAATGAACTGTATGAGGGTTAATAACTTCAAGCTCTATCCAGACAAGACAGGGGTGTTCTTGGTCATCTGAAAAGCAAATCAAGGAACAAGGATACTGCCTCTGATGGATGAGGTTACATTCCCCCTAAAATCTCAAGCTTTTAGCTTGGGTGTACTCCTGTATTCAGTCCTGAGCCTGGATGCCCAAATTTCAGTGGTAGATGGGTGTTCATTTGCACAATTCAGACTGTTATGTTAGCTAAACCTATTCCAGAAGCAGTGCTGTAGGCTCGAATCAATTGACTTAGATTCAAGTCAGACTTATGTCACTTCAGTGACTCAACTTGGACTTGACTTGGCAAAAATTACACACTGATTTGACTCGATTTGAGACTTCCATATTTTTAGTGACTGACTTGCTGTGCTTGGTTCAGTAACATAACACCTTCACCCAGAAACCTTACAAATTACTGGTCACATGACAATCTGTCTCAAGCCCAAATTGTGGACACATTTCTCAGAGGGAACTGCAAATGGGCTAGGCAATGGGCTTCAGGTGGACTTGAGGTCTGCACAGCAACCTGTCCCCACTACATATAGGAGGAGCTTTCTAAAACTTTTCCTAAGAGCAGAAGGCAAGACTTGTGCCCAGAGTGCAGGGCACATATCTCAGAAGAGAATAGAAAATGTGTTAGGCAATGGGCTTGAGGAGGAAGGATACTTCCTTCTAAAGCTCTTGAAGCTTCAGTAATGGGGAATAAGAAGGATCCTATTCCCCCCTTCTGAAAAAGCCTCCTGCTTTGCAAATGGAAATTAAGAAGGATCCTATTCCCCGCTTCTGAAGCTGCAGATGGCAATATCACAAAAGTAGAGGGCCAACTCTACTTAAATTGTTAAAACTGACTTTATTCAACTTTGTCCAGAAATTTTGGAATACAGGTTGGGGTATGAAGTTGGCTCCCGGACTTGAGACTTGAGACCTGACTTGAAAGTATCTTTCAAGGACTTGAGACTTGACTTGAGACTTGGAATAAAAGACTTAAATACATCACTGTCTGGAAGAGGTCAGATGAGCCTCTGGTGACACAAGCCTTGACTACATCCTTTTGAATTACTGTAATATAGACTAAGTGGAGTTACTTTTGGACATTTCCCTACCTAGGAAACAATGAAGTAGGTGAAAGTAAATGTTTTCATTTGGGGCAGAACTGGGGCAGAACTGAGAACTTGGTTGCTTTCGAATTCCTCTGTTTTGCATTTCTAGGAAGAGAACCAAAATAATACTTTTCAGAAGCAGTGGCAACCTTCACTACAGCATCCAATTGTGGGCAGCATTCATCATTCTCTTCTTCTCTGCCTCCACCACAAACACATATTCTGTTTAGTCACACAGCAGGTATATAGGTTGTTACTCCATAAGAAATAGGGGAGGTGAGTTGTTCCACTAGCATTGGGGCAGTGAATATTCTCCAGGTTTTAGTTTGAACCTTAAAGTGGCAATCTATATAGGTAAAGCCTATCCCCCAAATTGTTTCAACACCTTGTATAGCTCCTATTAAATTTGGACTCAAATCTGGAGTTGATATACCAACTTATCAGTATCAGAGGTATCCAGCCTGTCTTGAGAGAAATGTTGTTTTTCAGCATGCAAAGGCTTTAACCCCTGACCTGTCCAGACCTCAACTGGAACCTGGGTCTTTATTCTTACCAGTATGAGCTTGCACAGTTGAACCTCTTACCCAAGATCTTGTTGTTCTCCAAACTTGCAGAACTGGGGCAGAACTGAGAGCTTGGTTGCTTTCAAATTCCTCTGCTTTGCATTTCTAGGAAAAGAACCAAAACAATACTTTTCAGAAGCAGTGGCAACCTTCACTATAGCATCCAATTGTGGGCAGCATTCATCTGAGCATGCCTGTCCTTAACTTTCTACTTATTAAGTTCCTATTGCTATTGCTTTGCAGCCTTCGTTCTGAATTCAGATAGCAATTTTGTCTAAAGCTCACCAGTAGGATTTGTTTTACACTGAACAGTAATCCATTCCACCCCAAGAGATAAGACTAGATTGCATAAATTGTCTTAATTTATGAGCTCCATTCAGTTGGGAAAACACCTAAGACCCAAGTCTGGATGCAAATATCATATGTTCGCCACATTTGAAGTTTTCCAGTGTCTAAGGCTAAAAGCGTGTTGTTTTCCATTTGCCCACAACATGAGGAAGTCTCCCGAGATTATCCAAGTTGATTCCGCACACAAGAGAACCAGTTAGTGCTAGATTAATTTGTAATTTAATCACAAGCCCCAATCTTTCAGTGACTTAAAGATTTTAGAATCAATATTTAATAGAGATAATGCTTAGTATGCCCTACACAGACTGAAGCCTTTATTTCATTTGAAACAACGGAAATTACGTCTCTCTGCAATACCTTGATTAGTTTTGTCGCAAAAGAGATAGAGCATGAGGCCTGTTCCAAAGCATCCTGATTCTTTTGTTGCCAGGTGAGCATGGCCTATTTGAAGTTTTGTGACCCCTTTTCTAAATCACAGTGCTAGTCATGACGTGAAACACCTATTGGACAAAGCAAAAGTGGGGTTTGCCACCCTACCTATGTTGTTGTTGTGTGTCTTCAAGTCATTTCCAGCTTACAGTGACCCTGAGACAAATCTATCACAGATTCTTCTAGGGCTGAAAGTGTGTGACATGTCCAAAGTGGGTTTCCATGGCTGAGAGAGGAATCAAACCCTGGTTTCCAGGGTCATAGTCCAACTCTTAAACCACTGCACCACAGTAGCTGTACCTTAAATCTGGCTAAACATATTCTTATATTGTTTTTGTCATCACAACAGCTTTATGAGATGGCTAAGCCACGAAGTAGCCCCTAGGAACTGTGTGGGCAAATTTTGGTTTGAGTGTAATTGTCTGTGAGCAAAACCAAAACACTTTATTTTTTAATTAAACAGAGGGCTGCAATCTGGATAAGGCTTCCACTGGCATTTCAAGGAGTGCTTTTTAAAAAACCTAAAGGGATCCCTTATCTGCACGTGGTGGGCCTGATACAAATTGAGATCCTTCTTCAACCCTTTCCACCTGGGAGGTTCTAACATTAACTGAAGTTCCAGTGAACTGAAGTGAATTTTTATGTCCATCTTGTTGTTTTGCCTAGGTTTCACTGGGGAAAATTTCAGTTTAAAAAACTTCCAAGAGAATTCAAACCTCCTCTAGCCACATGCAATGGGACTTCATTGGTCCTCTGCACACTCACTCATGAAAAATAAAACATCTTGTTTGACATCAATAGCATAGATATATGCTAGTGAAGTACTAAACAATGTTCAAAGGAGCAGAGCCACTCATTGTGTTAACAAAAACCAGTCAAACTGATCTCTTTATCCTACAGTACAACGTCATTAAATCTAGCCCAATGAATTGACAAGAATGGTAAGTCTAGTGAACTCCTTATAAAACATATAATGTTGGCACAAGACATTTTGCTGCCTGCAGTAGGAGCCAAATGTCACTGCTATCCCCACTACATTTTAAGAATCTTTGATACACCATTTAGGTATCTTTTTCTGTCTTCAATCTATCCTCACCTCTTCATGGGTCCTTCAACCTGCTGCATAACAGGTCAGTGAAAGAAATATCTGCTAAAACTCAAGGCAGTGCCAAATCAAGAAGAAGTCCTTATTTCATGCTCTGATGTCCTTGGAGCCAGGGGACAAAAACAGTACTACCTCCCATACAGTGAAAGAAACATTAACAGAAAGTCAATGTGTTTGGTTAATCATGAATAAGCTTAAAAATCTAGTTTCACTGCTTTTGCATTAGACTGGATAAAAATGTATCTATTAAGCTTATGTTAAATTACCATATAAATCAATGTTATAAAAAAACTTGTACTACATGCCTTAGCAGAATGACACTAAAAGATGTCATCTGTGATTTTAATTGCCAGATCTTTTTATCTCTGTCCTGGGTACTGGAAAGAAGGAAAGACCTACATTATTTTTGGAAAAACCTATTTTTCATCCACCCCACCCTAAACTCTTCTCTCGCCATCCCTTATAATCTCATTTCCCTATCCCTCCCCTTTCTTAAGCACTCCGATTCCCATATGTATTACAGCAAAATCTCCAGGTTTAAGAGCTTCAGGATTCAGTTTGCTAAGATAGTTAGAAACCTCTGTGTTGTCCCTGGTGTCAAAGATAGGAGAAACTAAATGGGAGGAAAAAATCCCTTTCCAAAGTGCTCTTTCTATTTTTTTCTTCAAAATATTTTAACCTTGGAATTAAATAACTATCCTGGTCTAACTATGTACTGGAACGAGTGGTTCAGTCCTTGTGGCCTAAACATGAAATTTGCCAACACATACTAAGAAAAAGTAAGAAGAAGCTTAGCAAAGTTCCAAGAGATCTAGGCTTAGTTATGATCACAGTCATTCACACTGTTCAGTTTTCAGTCACCAAGGAAATATCTCTAGTGTTAACATGAAATAGAGGTTTCTTAGTGACAGCATCAAGGTTGTAGAATTCATTAAAAAAAGTTGCTGTTTTTTTTTAAAAAAAAATTGACATTCATATTTATTTATGTGAGTTTTAACTTCACCAGCCTCACAGCTGTTTTAATTTTGTTATTTTCATTGTCATTTCAGTAGCTGTCTTAACGTTCATTTTATAGTGGCTTTATTCACCAGAGTCCTTCAGACCAGGTCACCAGACTCCTTCCATCAAGCAAGGTATTACAAAAGGCTAGGTAGGAAAGGGATGAGAAAGAGCAACAAAAGAGAAAAACCAAACTTGATTTCAAGTCTGTTATGTCCCTCTTCTGCCTTGAGTTGTTGTTAATTTAGATAGCACCCTCAATGTACATGATGCTTTATAAGTAAATGAACAACAGTTCCCTGCCCTCAAGCTTACAATTGAATTGAGACAGGAAACAAAAGAAAAGGGGTATGGCCGTGTCGGAGGAGATTAAGTCCAGCAGATACTGCCTCTTCTTCTCTCCTTCCCCAACATGATGCAAGTGGCAGTTGTTGACTCTAATGTGAATATGACATTATATCCACTCTAGGTTTTAATCTGTATTTGAAAGAAGCTATGCATGGTTCTGGGTCCTTTCCCCAAAAGAAGTTCAACACTTTACGTAGATCCTTTAAAGTTCAAGCAAATATATGGAGCAGACTCATTATGCCACAAACCAGCTACCTGGTGCAGTCCTAACAGATTATGCCCTTCTGTTAGATTGCAGCCAGAAGATTGCTCAGAAGAAAGAAGGAAATGAATTTGTGGTCCCCTTGCTATTACGGACTCAAAGTCCAGGCATGATGAACTCAGAGTTATCTCTATCCTGTGCAAAGGTCTCAGGCTGCTTGGCAGACAGAGAATAAGAAGCCTGAAAACGTGCATGCTGTTTTGTCAGGAGTGGGGTGGCACAATAACAGGGATGGGAATCTTTACTTACCTCATTCTCATATCTGAAAAAAAATATTTTTTGTTAATTAGAATTTGAGATCATTCTGTGCCAAATTGCATAAACAGTTTCTGTGCAAATTACATTTGCTGTATGAATTTAAAGAAGCAAAAGCATTTGATCGGATTTTTCCATCTTTTTGAAGAACGAACTTGTCCTTCAGTGCTTGCTGTGTGAGAGAAAGAAAGAGACAAAAAAGACATGCAGACTGAGAGAAGAGAAGAAAGAAGAGAAGAGATTTAATTCACAAAGGGAAGCAAGTTTACTTTGAGACAAATATGTCTTGATGTGGATTACACACCTGTAATTTTGAACCCACTGGAATGTACCTCCCACTAAATGTGGTGGGATTTACTGGGAAATAAAACTGGGGAATCTGTAGTCTCAAAATCAGAAGTAATGGTCTGGGTTGGGGCAGGGAACCTGTGGCCCTCCATGTGTTACAAATACCATCATCTGTATGGTATGAGGTGATGGTAATTATTGTCCAGCAAGAGCCAAATTGCCAGCAAATGGTATGAAATTAAGGCAAGGTCAGTGTTCTGATTAGGAACTGAAATTACAGATAGCCTTAGCAAAGTTAGCTTCAAATGATATGATGCCATCACCTTAAAAATGAAAAATGTTTGAAAGTCATGAGCAATGCATTGGAATTATTTTCAGTTAAAGTTATATGCATACATTTACATCCTCCTTGTTTTCTTTTTATTTTGCTCCGCTCTGCTAATGAGCCTCTTAAAAGCAATATGTTCATTTTTAGTCACTTATTATTATTCTGTCATTCTGGTACTTCAATTGACATCAGTACTCTTCACCCTATACATACTTAAACTGTGGAATTAATTTCCACAGAAGGCTGCAACTGCCACCAGTATGGAGGAGAATTGGACTAATTTATGACAGATAAGGCTACCAATGGCTACCAGCCATGTCTAGTATTATAGACAATGTCCTTCTCATTTTCTGGAAAACGTAATCAGGAGGGTGTTCTTGGATTCATCTCCTGTTCACGAACCTGTGCATGACTACTTGGTGGCAGATTTTCAAACGCCATGTTACAGTTGCTTTAATATTCCTTGATGAGGGTTTGACAAAGAGCCCTTTCACAATTCACACTTGTAGTGCTATGATTCCACTTTACCTGTTGTGATGACAACTAATGAAACCCCAAGACCTATAGTTTAGGGATGGGTATTTAGAATCCCCAGCCAAAGAGTTGCTCCAGTGCCTTGACCAAACTCCAAAAGCCAGGATTCCATAGGATTTAGCCATGGCAGTTTAAGTGAAATTATGCTGCTATAACTGTGTAACACAAAAGGGACCAAAGGAAAATTCATTCTGATTGGTCAGACAATCTTAAAGTCCTGATTGGGTAAAGCTTCCAATCAGATTGATTGATTGATTGATTTTTAAAGCTGTATTTTTTTTTTCTGATGATTGAAATCTAGTTGGAGTTGTTGGTTGAGGAGTTAGAAGACTGGTGAGCTGGATAAAGGCACATGGGGCAAAGGGGCAAAAAAAGGAGAAGCAAATAAATGTTGTAAGTGCACTGCATGACCTACTGACAGTGCCATTTAGGGTCACAGCACCCACAACAATCAGCCTCTGCAGTTCAGCATGGAGAGGCCATTTCTGGTGCCATCTACACTGCATCACCTTCTGGGAGGCCTCAAGCCAGGCAGCCGATGAGTTCAAAGTCCATCCCTTTGAATTCATTGGCTACTTGAACCTGGCCTAGGTGAAGCATGCATGTTTCACTCAGGTTGGATTCCAGAGTATTTAAACCAGCTTCCTGCTGGCATTGGCCATTCTCTTCATTGGGGCTCCCTACGCATCCTCCCTCATTTGCAGGTTGTTCATTTATTGTGCACAGTAGCTGTCCTATAGCTGTAATTATGTCACAACTTGTAAGGTGATCACATGGGTTTTGGATCCAGCACAAGAGGTACCAGAAGATACCTGTCAGTGGTGGTATGGAGATACCAATCAGTCTCAGGGGGTGTATGGTGTCCAACTCAGCAGGACTCAGGCATACACCCTCTGGTAGCAGGAAGGTAGGTATGGGTTGTTCCCTTCTGTCATTCATCACATTCTGGGTTCGGGCTGTGCCTTGGGTTCATCGGTCAACAGGTGGGTTGATCAATGCCAGGATCTTTGCCCATGTGTCAGCCAACCCAATCTGTATCTGCAGCAAATAAATTTGTGGCATTTTCCTTCCAAATCCCATGGCTTGTGTTTTGTGTTCAGAGTGCCCGTTGGCCCTGATCATACAAACATAATTTGCAGGTGGTTGTGAGTACATGTGAATTAGATTGAGGCAATTTAGTGCTGAGGGGATAAGTCAATGAAAAGCTTGTGACAACTGAAGTTTCTTTTAAAATCTTTAGCAACTATGACAAGGTGATTTTTAAAAACTCTTAGATTAACAAAAAATGAACATTCTGTAACCACTGTTTCCTATTTCTCACATTGTTCTGTGTTTAATAAATTCTCACATAATGAAGCTGCTGAGACTAATCTGGGACTTTATCTTTACATCATCAAGGCTGCAGTTTAAATGCCCTTTATTACAAATAGGATTGCCAGTTTGAAAACTGGAGAGAGTTCCTTCATTTATGTTAGTATGAAGGAAGGAATTTCAGATTGCTTGTCACTCAACCAGAAAACAAGCAATACCTGATTAAATCCTCTCTTCTACATAAACACTATACATAAACACTGAGGGTACCATTAAAAGTACAGGCATAATCATTAAAAGTATAGGAGCCATCTTCAGTTTTGAAGCTGGCAAAGCCCAGTTACAGAACATGCTGCTGAAAATAGTGAGACAGTAGGTTAGAATTGTAGCACCCATACCAGTTATAATGTTGCTTATAAACATTCTTATTAAATACAGTGTCCTAAAATAGATAATTAGAATGCAAAAAAAATTAAATAATGTAAACATTGAAAACATTATGACTGGCTGTCTTCCCTTTATGTGATTTAAATTCAGCTGAGCCAAATAGATTGGAAGACAGAGATAATTAAATTCCTCAGTGATATGGACATCATATGCCAAATACGAGCTGAAAGCTAGATTTCCTAGTGGCATTATCATCCCCAGAAAATACTGTGTTGGTTGTACAGTATGTGTAGCAATTTTTGCTATGCAAAGAGCTTCCAAACTAAATTTTTGCCCTCTAATTTAATGTGGGAGTTTTGCTTCCAAATCACTTTTAAAGTCTTCCAGCTGCACATTTGCTTGGTTTATGATCGCTGCATTGCTTTTTGGTTCAATTAAATAAGAAAGAGGAAGAGAGAGAGGTGATTCAAACGTAAAATAGGAAGGGCTTCTTCCTGGGAAACATAGAGAACTCTCTATAAGCCAGAAAAATAGTCTTCTAGATTGCTTTATAGAGCTTGTGGGGAAAAGGAATAAGAGCATTTACATTCCAGGTCAATAATCATGGATTTAACACATGGTACTGAATGTATGCTAGGAAATGGTATCATGTTTGAGGCCCTCCATCCCATGACCTCTGTGTGACCTGGCCCTACCTTGACTTCCATTATGCGAAAGTGGTAAATGGGCTTTTGTGTGCATATAGGAGTTTTCTACATGACCAGAATCCTGGAGCACTCAGAGATACTGACTACATGGAAGGTGATACCCACTTACAGAGACACTGTTTGGGCCTTTTTCTATATATATGTGGATGTTGGATATAGGCAAGCCAACATGATCTTAATCTGCTCACTGTATATATAGTAGAAATATATAAAAATGGTGTATAACCTCACATTTAAAAGGTACATTTGTCTGTGTATGGATGAATAGCCACTTTCAAATCACTGAGGTAATCAAGATCCAGGAAAGGCATTCTTTAGACAGGGATGACTGGGAATTCCCTCTTCCCTATGAATCTCCCAATTCTACCTTCCACACTTTTGAAGAGGGTCCTACTAGACAGTAGTTACTTTAAAATGAATATAATATTGAAGTTGTTCATAGCTGAGTAGTAGTAGAATGAGGCTCTGAGATCCAGTATAGCATCCTACCACTGCACAGTTATTGGTGGCTTCAGTATGTCATTACCTTGATTCATCCCCAAAGTAACTTTTCCAGATCCACTGTCATAGGGCTGCCAAATGGAAAATTGGAGATGGTTTCTATATCATTAATGGTTGTGCAGAAGAAGAAATCCCAATCAGGTAACAACCACTCTACTGGGTAACAAGCAACACTCGCTTTTCTACACAATCATTAAAGACACAGGAGCCATCTCTAGTTTTCACTCTAGTTGCCAGTGGAGTATAGGAGATGGTACTGGAGGTCTCAAGGGGAATTCAAGAAAATTCCTGCCCTATCCTCTTCCTCCAGTATCTACTGAATGCAAGTTTACATCAGATCCACTAGGCTAAATGCAATCATTACCCTCACTGGAGTAGACCTATGTAATCAATGAGTCTTACATAGATGTTGCTTTAACAAAATAGTCTATTCTACTGAAGACTGAAAACTGGATTGTGTAGCAGATATTTAGCTTAGCTACCCATCTCTCCCCACATATTAGAAAGACAGGCCATGAGTAGGTGAGAAGTTGGATCTGGCCTACTCAGAGATAGGCAGTGGCTAATGCCAATCACCCAATCTATGCTGAATTCGGTACACTCTCTTTTTAGTAGTGATAATGACCAGCTTGGTTCTAGAGACAGAGAAGAGTATTAAAAGATCTTCTTGAAGGAAAGAATTGACCTACCAAACTTATAAGTATACTGGAATGCATTGTGATATAAAACCAATACCTCCTGAATTTTGCAGTCAGCTACACAACTGAAAAATATGTACTTTTAGTGAAAACATTCACAAAAATTACATGTAATGGAGGAAAGTGTACAAAAAATACATAATATCATGGGGAAAAACTTGTCCGAACATGTGAACAATAGGAAAAGTACATGAAAAGCATGCATAAGAGAAAAAGCACACAAGTGTTTTAACAAATTTTCATGGTCACTTTCATGGTGACATGGTGAACAAACTTGAAGTTGAACGCATGAAAAATTGAACCAAACCAAAATATATAGATCGGCCCATCCATTCAAACTATGACAGAGGAGCTGTATGTCAACTGGACTGATAAAATGTGTTCAAACTAGGATCATGGAAAACAGTTTCAAAGAAAGCATTCACCTCCTTTTTGAAAAGAGACACATTTTGGTTAGTTAGTAGATATGTGTTCTATAAGAAAATGTTCAAAGCCATGTTAAAAGACACCCACACACGCACACAAACATCTATAGAAGTCTTATCCATGAACAGATAGTCAAGTCAGCTGTAGACCAATTTAAAATGCCACTTTAAAAATGTCACCCCATTTTTGGATGTTATCCAGCGCTATAGAGATTTCCTGCGGAAAGGAACTTTATGAACTGTGCAGATGGACTATGGAAGCAGCTGTAATTCTCTTTTCCAATAATACTCCTCTTCCAATAATATACCCTCAGTCTATAATGACAAAGTTTGGCTTTGGTTGAATAACCTCCATGATCCTTTCCTCAAAGGTTCAACAAAGCAGAGTATATTAAACTTATTCACACATTTGCAGCAAACTTGCTTCCTTCCTCCAGCTTGTCATCTCCAGTGGTGCTCTCCACCACTCCTAATATGATACGTAGCTCACCTTGTTACCACTCATCTCATTGGCCTATTTTCTCTGTGCTTTCAGACATTTTATGCATGATTGCTTATGTCTTGTTCACAGATAGTTTCTGGCTCTGCTAGAAATCTCATCTTCAAACCACACTTCATTTCCCATATAAAACATTCTAAATTCATTTCCACAACATTTTCTCTCACCCAGGAACCCAAATGGAGAGGGAGTGTGAGAGACAAAGCAACAGAGAGGTAAACAAAAGTGTAAAGGCATTGGGTTCCTATCTGGGAAAAACATTCCCCATTGCAAGCAACCTGACTATGTTTTCATACTACACAAGACCACTTGACACTGTGTATGTTTTGTAGCTATACACTTTACATATCACCCAAATCTGTTTGATATTATGTCCTACCTTTAGCAAGACATTAATGCCCTACCTGTACTTGGTATGCAGGAAGAAAGTGCTGCCTCCAGTGTGAAAGGCAGAGCCATAGATGGTGTACTTCACTTCTAACATTTGGGCAATGCCAGGTAGAGTCCATGCCCATTTGTGTCTCACGGTGTGCTGGTTGGTGAATTGCATGAAGACAAGAAGGATTTGTTCTGTGAAGGCAGGGAATAGGTGAATCCCATATGGCAGCAAAAATCAAGCCAGACCATAGCCAGAAGATACATAAGCAGCTAATGGGACAGCAGCTCACCTAGGATTATATGAAGACCCCTGACGAAAATAATATAAAGTAAAAGGACTTGTGAACACTGCCTGCATTGATCATTACTCCACTTCATTGTAACAAATGCTGTGGGTTTGGTGAGGAAGACCTAGTGCCTCACAATTCTCACCATGACTGACAAAAGCTAGAGGATGGAACTATTTCCACAACAGTGAGCATTGCTCCTTTTTATTGGGTTTTTAGTTAATAAATGTGTGTATGTGTGTACATATATACATATACACACACGTGTGTGCGTGTATGTATGTGTACATATATGTAGGTGTGTGTTTATAAATGTCTAAGCCCTTTCCGCACTAGCCTGTTATAGCGCGATGATTCTACTTTCAATATCCTATGGAATCCTGGGGTTTGCAGTTTTGGGAGCGGCCCTCCACGATCAATTTCTTTTGGGAAAAAAAAGGTCCAATATTTGTCCCAAAACTTCCCCAAATGACTCTAGGAAGGGTACTTTCATCACATTTGGGGGGTGTAGGCCTTGTCCATTTTAGGCTCAGGAGAGGTCTTTTTAAAACAAGAAAGGAACAGGAAGTTACTTATTCTCTGTTATAAAAAAATTATCTATCTATCACCTATCTGTCTTTGGCCCTTTCCACACAAGATGACATAAAGCAGATAGTATCGTAGTGTACCATAGTTAAGGCGGATTCTCTTGAGATGCAGTAGAGACACGGTGTCCCACACCTTTCAGCATTAATGCAAACTGAAGTGGAGTATCTCTTCCACATTGCAGCACCCTAGTCCATTCACCTCGCCTGCCTTTGCCCCACCCCGCCACCCCTGATTGGCTTCTTGCTGGCCCTGCCATTTTGTTAATGTGCAGTAAAGTGAATTTAACATTTCTGCATTGAGGCAGCGTATGGGATATATGTGGATGAGGCAGCAAAAAACAGATTTTTTTCTGAAATTCAAATAATGCATCCTAGCTACGCTTTTAGACAGATGGCTACTGGACAGCTATGACATCATGTGGAACTGCATCCCCTGAAATGAATACAACCCGTAGCTACCACATTTTAGCAATGCCCTGCAGAAATCTATCTGTCTGTCTGTCTGTCTGTCTGTCTGTCTGTCTATCTATCTATCTATCTATCTATCTATCTATCTATCTATCTATCTATTTGATTTCTATCCTGCTTTTCTCCTGAATGGAACTTGTGTGTGCCCATCCCTCCTATTATGGAAAAGACTTCTCCTGGACTTTAAATGACCTGTTGGGCCCAAAACATCATTAGAATGCCCCTCATGCACTCAAGAGGACATTTAGAGGTATTTGCTAGAGACTTCAACTGGAAGTTCACCCTTTCCAAGGTCTCTTAGGAAAACCCTGTACTCCCAACACTTGCCCACCCTGATGCAAGAAAAGAGAAGTGGTAAAAGCCAAATGCAGAAATGCAACACCTCCTGGCTGACTAGCATGTTTAAATTATTATAATGTTGAGATGTAATATTATTCTAAGAGGTATTCATAAGAAAACTGAGGAGCCTATCAATCACTACCAGAACTGATGGCTGTCAAGAGAGGTCATTATTGTTTGTTTGTTTCATTATTTCTGTAAACTTCCCCTAGAACACTGTTTCAGTGTGACACTATCTGGGTAATCATTATAATTTGAATATGGCATGTTAGAGGAGTTAAAGCAGAGCTGCTTGAAATTTCTCCCCAGTCCCCTAGCCCCCACATCCATGGGCTGCAAATATGAGCAACAAAGTGTGAGCATTTGACTACAGTTCTCCAGTGTAAACTTGTTGCCTTGGCAAAATATCTGCCTGCTTTGCTAGCATTCAAAGGCATGTACATAAATTTACAGAAAGTTTAATTGAAAAAGAGCATAAGCAGAGGCAAGTAGCAGACATTCTTACAAGGCATCAAAGTCATTGCTACACATCTGTTCCCCATAGAGAGGTTCTGTATGCACATGTTTTCCTGTTTACCTTAGCTGGGATGACTGCCATATTTCCAGTGTCTGTTAGATATCTCCTTCATAACACTTGAGAGAGATTTCCAGATGCCAAGAGAATCATCTTATAATATCCTTTTCCCATGCTGAACTGTTAACCAGTTAATCTGCCTGAGAAAGGAGACACTGCTGTTATTTATAACAAGAACAAGTACATGATAAGGCTATAGATAATAAGTGGTTAATATTCATTTTACCTAGGGAAAAAAAGGTATATTTCTCTTCCCTAATAGCAAGGATGGAAGGAATACTTATAAATTTTGTAAACCCCCCAATGAAAAAGAGTGTTTTGACATATTAAGGACATCCCATCAAGGTCAGCTGCCACAAGATTTTCACATTTGAGGACTCTTTGAAAAAGAATAACTTGCACAAAAAAGCATATAACTGCAAACATTTTGTGCAGAAAAATGTCTTGCTTTCTGCACAAAATGTCAGGTTTGGAGTGTGTGTGTGTGTGTGAGAGAGAGAGAGAGAGAGAGTGAAAAATACACAAAAATTCCAGTGAGTCCACCCAACTGAAAGAGAACATTTGAAATATCTTATTATTCCATACAGCCATGAAATATGTGAAGATTTATGTCCTAACAAATACCCTACCATCTTTCTTTATCTGCACCACAAAGACCACCTTAGCTGTCTTACTTGATCAGCTATCCAGCTAATCTCTCCTCCAAAGGAATTTGTCTCCTCTGGGAATAAATTTCAAATTTGGTAGCAGTGTATGAGTAGACTTTCATTTCAGTTTTACCTAGTCACAGGGATGTTACAGTTGCATTTTGGTAAAATAAATAACAATCCATTATGACACATGGAGAGTTGCTTTTCTTCTGGATAATCACAATTAGCCCTTGCCTTTCTAGGGTAACTTCTCATTTGGCCTTAGTGTGACCAGATTAAACACTGGCTGAGATCTTGGTCCAATTTAAGCAGTAAGATAAAAGAAGAGTTAATAAAAGACAAATTATTTAGTATGCAGGAAGAAAGAGGAAGAGGATGTGGGAACAAGATCCTCCATCTTCTCCTCTTCCTATTGCAATTTATAGCCCAGCAATTTAAGAGATGCAGCAGAAAGCATATAGCACTACATAGTTGGCATCTGCTCGGAAAATAAAGTTATATACCCAGAGAAAAAGAAAAGCAAACTGATTGCCAAAAGAAAGGAGGTGTAAATGGATTCAATGTATAATGGAAATGAGTGCCTACTGCCCAGTAATGATTAAATGTATATCGACTGGATCAAACGCTATTCTGAAGAGCAGCACTGTCTCATATTACAATTTAATGAATCCAGAATCAATGCCACTCTTAGATTCATCTGTTGTCTGCATGGCAGTTTGGCAGTGTCTCAGTTAATGTATAGAACACCAAAACCCAGACAAGTCAATTGTTTTTTAATCTCTTTCTCTCTCACTGTCCCTGTCTTTCTACTTTCATATGCATGTGTATTATCTCTCTCTCTCTCTCTCAGTCTCTCTCTCTCTCTCTCATACACACACACCCCACTTCTAACCAGTACCTCCATTCTTAGCATTTTTGTTAGGATATATGATGTGACAGGATATATAATAATGCATTTTCTACCTGCAGTAGAAATTGTTAATTGAGAATGATGCTGGAGGAAAGAGTGAAACAACCTAAGGAATATTCCCTCAACAAATAACATTATTTTTTTTTAAGTGCCCTGTGAGCGTTCAAGCCTTATCATCCCTTCATATATTTTTTGAAAGGTGAAAATCTAAACCTGAAAGCCTGATGGATTATTTCAGACATTTCTCAACCTTTTCGTTTATGAAATTCCTTAACAAATTTAGGTAAAGGGGGGAGTGGGCAAAATACAACCTTCCAGGTGTTGTTGGATTTCAACTGCCAGCTTCCTTCACAACTGACTAAGTTAGCTAGAACTGCTGGTAATTATGGTCCAAAAACTTTGAGAGTGCCGCACTTTGCCCACTTCTGGTACCGTGGGTAGAAAACCTAGTTTTTCTGACAGCTTAAATAGAAAGTGCATGTCATATTCAAGTGTCTGTTACGGTAAAACAAAGTGTCTTTCTTTTCTTGAAAAGCCACTTCCGGCAGTGGCATTTGGGCTGCAGGAAGGAGAGGGCACCAATCTCTTTCCCTATTTGAAACTTCTCCACTCCACTACCCAGCATTTTCCTTTCTAACACATGCACAATGACAGAGGAAAGATTTTTGGAGCAGGGAGGGCACATAAGGAACATGGAAATGGTTGTTGAGGGAAGGGCTGGGCTCCATCTCGTCTTGTTCTCCATGCACAGTGCATAGCCCATCTGACTGTTAGACTACCATCCCACTGCACATGCTTGGATGTAAACCATAGTTTGACTTGGTGAAAGTTTAATATTTATCAATTATACTGTTGTATCAAAGGATATTTACATTTTATGTTGGTGTGTGTGTGTGTGTTTGTGTTTATGTGTGAGAGATCAGGAAGTGAGCTAGAAATTAGATTTGCCCTTTTCATGAAGACAGACAAAATTTTTACATTCTTCTAATCAAGCAACATTTATCGGAAGCTCAACTATTTTTGCAAAGAAAGTTTTTTTCTATGTGTATAGATAAAAAAGATTAATACCTGTGAACTTCTCAGCATTTAGATTTTGTGATCATGCAGCCCAACAATGGCAACTAGGAATCTGCAGTCCCATGTCAACACTGGGTATGTCCTTTGACCCTCCTTTCTGCCTGATCAGGTCTCCACCTTCAGTTTTGTCTGTTACTTTTTTTAGAGTAAACAGCCAGGGGATGTTAAAAACAATGAGTGACATTAGTGATTCTCAAACTCTTGTCCTCCAGGTGTTTTGCACTCAACTGCCAGAAATCCCAGTTGCCCTGGCCAATGATCAGTGACTCTGGAGGCTGAAGTTCAAAACACCTGGAAGACCAGCATTTGGGAACCACCAAGTTACGTTAATTCCAATGGAATTTTTGAACATTATCTGGAAAGGCAGAAAAATAAGCATAAGGGTGAGGGCAGCTGTCCATCAATCTTGAATTAGTAAATATTGGGCAGGACGGCATCATCCCATCATCCATAGATATGCCCACCCCATTCCACAATGATGAGACTTGTATTACCATCAATCTCTGTGTATATTTATAGGCTAGGACTGAATTAACCCACCAGCATGTGTATTTTATGGTTATATCCTGATATGTGAACTAGAAAGATCCTTTCAGGTGACTGAGGGATAACCCAATGATGACATTGATTCCAAGTTCATTAAGCTGGAAGAAGAAATAGTGCTGTTCTTCAGGATGTCATACTATCCAGACAATATACACAGCTAATCATTACAGGACACTGATTTCCATTACACCATGCACCAAACCCATTTATAGCTCTTTCCTTTTGTCAGATTTGTTTAGCTCTTTTTTCCTTTGGATATGTATTCTCCCTCCATCTTTCCCCCCCCCCGCCATAAACAGTTTCGTGCTTCTCTCAGCATATCTTGAAAAACCTGGTCTACACACAGCAAAGACAAATTTCAAGTAAGTTTATCAGATGTATTTGGTACTTTGCTTAAGTCTCCAATGTAGTCTGCCTTCGTGTATTCAGGTCTTACGGAACTGCTGAGAGATAAAGGTGGCACGTGCCCTGATCAAAAGATCTGGCATGGACCCTGATTTAGCCATTTGGAATGCGGCATGCTTTGTAATGGTTTGGAAATCCAAATTTTCATATCCTCTGTGGACTGTCAACTGAAATCAACAAATGTGTTCCCCGCCCCCTTTAATCTTCATGGCAGAAATGATTGCCCCTGCTGAGGTCTGAAGACTGCCAAGTTCCCCAGGAATGGGTGAAGACAGTTGTAAAAGGTTGTAAAGTCCACTCTGGCATAAAATTCTCTATATATTTTCATTCTCTTGCCTAATTAAGCATGGTACTGAAAAATTCAGGAGAAGCAAGTCACTATGTATTTTTAAAAAGCAATGAAGCAGGAATTGGCTATTAATAATTTCAAGAGTAGAAGAATTAAATAATAAATTCAAGGAGGACATCTGATTTTTTTTTCAAGGAGCAGCTCTCTTCTACAGAACTATGAATACTTCTTAGTAATTAGTGATGAAAAGTTTGGTCTTGCTGCTGCTTTTCAAAAGGAAATGAAAGAATCTGGCTGAGATAAGTATCAGGCTCATAACGTACTGGTCAAGCTATATGGTGATAGATGTTAAATGTTATTAAGACCAATATTCTTGGGAAAACTGAATCACACAACACAAAACTCTCTCATTAAGTTTGATGGCCTGTTCTCATTTCTGCTCCACTCATTAAGAGAAGCCCATTGCGCAGTTTAACAACAGAAACCAATGGTCACACGCCTATTTCCCTTTCAAATTATTTTTTGCCCTGAAAAGCTCAACCCTTTTCTGTTGGGTCATTAGAAGACAGGCAAGCTCTTTTGATCAGTTTGATCCCAAATGGTTAAAAAAAAAAAGCCTGCTGTTGCTTTGACTTCTTCATTTTGAGTCAAGTTAGCATTTAATGTTAGTGAGAGCTTTAAGAGTTTATCATTTTACAGTCAGATTTTCTGTGAAATGTTTGCCTATATCATGGGCTCTGTCTTTTTTCTGTAGATATTGATCATTTACCTTACTGTTGGTGCATGTTTCTGTGTGTTTTGGTATGTTTTAAAATATTAAAAATGAACAACAATGGCGGGCCAATGGTAGAAGGAATACAGATTAAATAGGTTACATGTAAAGTCACAGATAAATCTGGTAGAAACATGGAAGAGACTGTTTTTGGTGGCTTTGGAACTCTCTGCCGAGAGATGTTAGACTGATGTTCTCCTTGCTAGCATTCTGTAGGCAGGTGAAGACTTTTTTGCTTTGTTATGTTATGTTTTGCCAAGCCTTTGACATGATAGTTACTGCAAAAAAGACTATAATATTCTGTATTGTCTGTATTCTTTTTTTTAGTTGTTGAGCTTTTAATTCTATTACTAGTTTAATTATATTTTAACTATTGTATGAATATATTTTTAGCTGCATCTATATTAACTTGTGTAAAATTCCTTGAGTCCTGTGCTAGGAAACTAGGAGGAGGAGGAAGAGGAGGAGGATAGTGATGATGATGGTGATGGTGATGGTGATGATTTGAAGTCACTCATAGGCAACTATTTAGGATCAGTTGTATGGCCAGAAAAAGGGAACCAAATAGATTAATTTTGTTTAAAATTCCATATTTCAAACTGAAAATCAGTACTCTTTACCAGCTGGTACATTCAACAATTGTAAGGGATTAGAAGCCACCAGCCTGGAACCACAACTAAATCAAAAGGTAATGCCACCTTCTCTTTCTTCTGCTCTCATTTTCAGTTTATGTCTGGGAACTGGTGTACTCATACAGTCCATAATTCTTCCTAGACTAGCAAGTGTTAATTACCTGACCCACTTTTGGGTGATTTCATTTTTCTGAAATGACCTGTCTTTATCAGTGGTGACCAGGAAATTCAGACCCTCGGGATAAAGTTGTATTTGATCTTCAGTTATTGAACACTGAGTGGAATGTAGGTTTTTATAAAAATCAAAGGCAGCTCTTTCAATTTTCTCAGGCCCATTGTAGTTGGACCTTTTGATTTAATCTTACATTTTCCCCTGAGCTCCCATTTTAAAGACATAAGACAGTGTTTTGTCTCCTTTGTTTCTTTTTCCATAGAAAAACTAACCATCTTTCCAAGGTTGAAGCAAGCTAATTTTTTAAATATTTTTTATTAAAGTTCTAAAATAATAGGCTACACTCTGTTTTCTGTGAGAAAGCTTTTATTTTCATTATATCCCAATGCAGTTATGTTCTTCTTTCCATCTGTCTTTTCTTTAAGTACCATTAAGCATTGCTATTTGTCAACCTCTTAGAATAGTTTTAGTGATTTCACAGGAAAACTCACTCTGTGTCTTCCTCTTTCTCTTCAATACATTTTCATCCCTTTGGCATTCAAGAGGATATTTCATAAAGTAGGTTGTAATAGTGCAGTATTTTAATACATCAATGAATTCAAACAGTGAAAAAACATGTGCACTGAAGTAACTAACAGGGTAAGTCATGCATCAGAATGTTCACTGCTCAGATCCTACTGAACTCAGCAGGTACTTTCTGGGCAAGTTAGTCTCTGTTGGCCATTCCTTTCCTCTGCCTTATAATAATAAGATGCCCATGAACTCAGCAGGTAGTCTTAGCAAGCTAATAGTTCTTAATACCAGAAATACTGTCTCCATCTTACAATAATGAAAAGAGTGTGCCTACCTTTTTCTGCTATATTAGCAAGAGTGTGAAACCTAGACTTCCGAAATAAGGCATGCATAATAACAGCACCCTAAGGCTGTGCATCCTAGTGTGATTTTATTGTTTTAAAATGATGAATTAGTTCTAAAAAAAAATTAAACAATTGTCTAAAGGCAGAAGTACCATACTGAGTCACTGAGTGACCTTCAGGCACAAGGCCACTAGGGCAATTTCCGCACTACACTGTTATAGTGCATTGATTATAGGGAGGGTAACAAAGCAGTCTAAATACCCTAAAGGCACCAGATCTCATCTGATCTTGAAAGTAAAGCAGGGTCAGCCCTGTTTAGTACTTGGATGAGAGACTACCAATGAATACTAGGTGCTGTAGGTTCTATTTCAGAGGAGGGAACTGGCAAATTACTTCAGAGTATTCCTTGCCTATGAAAGCATATGAAATTCATGGGGTTGCCATAAATCAGAGGCAACCTGAAGGCACAGACACAGAGAGAGAGAGAGAGAGAAGCCATTTCCACACCAGACTGTTATAGTGCTTCTATTCCACTTTCAACTTCCTGTGGAATCCTGGGGTTTGCAGTTTAGGGAGGGGCATTTAGAATTCTCAGTAAGAGAGCTCTTTGGCCTCAGGAAACTACAAACCCCAAAATTCCAAAGGATGTTGAAAGTGGAATAATGGCACTATAACAATGTAGTGCAGAAATGGCCTGAGTAGCCAATAGAAGGCACCTCAAAAGTAAAAGAACTCTGCAGAAGTAAGAGGACTATTCAAGAGTAAGCTGCTTTTCAAAAATTGAATCCTTGCAGCTGCTTTTCAGTGAGCTTTGGAGGACCAAGTTACAAATTTCTTCACTTCTGATTGTTCCACCACTGGAAAAGAATGTGTTTAACTCAATTTTAATGAGATACCTTTTGAACCTTGCCTGTTGTTAAGTCTAAGTCTGCGTATCTGCACATGTATTTACAGAGAGGATGAGAAGGACAGCTCTCTGGCACATGTTTCTTGTCTTATCTTTTTTGTTAGGATGTCTGTTTTCAGGGAGAGAGATATCACTATGTCTTTGGTAGAGAGAGCAAGACCTTTCCGCACAGCATTTTCCATGTGAAAGAGCACCTGGAGCATCGTGCGATTGTGAGGAGCAATCTGCATGATGCACTCACAATCGCACAACGCTCCAGGGGCCAGCAGGCACCAATTGCGCACCTTTCGATTGTGCATTGCTCTCGGGCCCCGCACTCACTTACCTGGCATGTGGAGCCTCCGGAGCCGCACCAGTCATGCTTCCTGCCCCAGCGCTGCCTGGAAAATTCCCAGGCTGCACTGCAGAAGGAAGAGGTGGGGCTCTCGCGCGAGCAGGCAGCTCGTGCAGAGCTGAAGCAGCAGGGATGTGAGAACCTCTCACTGGAGGCTGCTTGCACAATCCCCACACCCCAGCACCGGAACAAGGTAAGGTGCGGAAAGGGTCTGAGAATGGGATGGACAGGGCAAAGTTCCCCTTCTAGAGTCACTTTATCTTTCAGGTTGTAATTCATCCTAACTTCACTGAATTCAGTGACTCTTAGGTCATTTCCGCACGGGCTTAAAGAAATGGTGCAGAGCGTCCTCCAGGGAGGACGTCTGCACCTGGGAGCGGACTGAGTCGGACCTACTTAAAGTAGTTCTGCATGTCAGCCTGCTCCAGAACGACCTGAAGTGGTTGTCCAGCGTGCTTTTGAAAGACCGCTTGAAAGAGGTCATTCAAAAGCATGGAGCGCGCCACTCCTTACCCATGCTTTGGTGCAGATTTGCAGGCTCGCACCAGTGCGAGCCTGCGATCTGCTGGGGGCAGGCTTTAGGCTGGTGAGCTTCAGCAGTTGGTGGAGAGCCTCGACCAACTGTAAGCTGCCATTTTCGTCCCCAGAGCAGTGCGGAGTGGCAGCCACACACTGCTCCGGACCAGCCTGGACCCAAGCGTGGAGCCAAGAAGTCCAGTAAGTACCAGCACGGGGCGATTCCCTTGCCCTGTGTGGAAATGGCCTTAGTTCTGAGTAAAATTTTATAGGATTGTACAGCTAATTCACTTCTTAAAAATGAAGTAATTCTGCCAAAAATGGAAAGTGTTCCATATATATTCAGAGATAATTGGTCTTCAGTTTCATTTTTGGAAACAGAAGACAGTTGCTTTCTTCTGAGAAAAGGTATTCTGAATACTCACCACTGCTGTTGCTTTAGGAGAAGGTGCCTGGCCCACTCTACCTATCAATCCTGCCACTTAAGTATTGAATTGTGAAAGACCTAGCTCCTTGTGTTCTGCCCAGCCCATTTCTTCTTGGGCTGGGAGGGCAGATATCTCATTAACTACAAAGGATGGCGCTAATGGTAGTGTCTACAGGCTGTAAGAATGGAGTCTCCTTCAGCCATAGTGGTTGGATCAAGAATTAGCTCTCAATAAAACTTCATTTTGGGTGCTCTTTGAATTTTTCTCTCCTTCCCTCTTTCTCTCCTCTTTATAAGACCTTGCTATTAGTTATTAGTAAATTATTTAATCTTAATGTATTTTTCCTACTATGAGAACTTCAGCTTTTTATATAATTACTTAAAGCTTGAGTTGTAATTGTCCTTTAACTACCTGGATATGTTGCTTTGTACAATATAAATTTTTCTGTTGAAATACTATAAGCCACTTTGAGCATAACTTTACCATGAAAAAGCAATGTATAAATAACAGTAAAGCTGATGATGCTGAGCATAAGACATAGTTGAGTAGTTAATATCTCAGTCAGGATCCCAACATTTGTGGAATCTTTGGAAAGCTATAGCTATTAAATATCTGTATATCCTGCAGATTTTAAAGCAGCAGCAGGCAGCTGCCAGAGGTTGATGTTATACTGGGCTCCTGTAGGACCTCAGGGTGACAACTGGATACTGCTAAATATATATCTTCTCTATTTTACCACATTCATAGATATAGATATAGATATAGATATAGATATAGATATAGATATAGATATATAGTTTTTAAAACATTTTTGCTAAAATGACTCACCTGGAATTCATCTGGGCACCACAGTTCAAGAAGGGCATTTACAAGCTAGAACATGTCCAGAGGAGGGTGACCAAAATTGTAAAAGGTCTCAAAACTGTGCCCAATGAGAAGTGGCTTAGGGAGCTGGAAATGTTTAGCCAGGAGAAGAGAAGGTTAAGAGGTGACGTGATAGCCATGTTTAAATATTTGTCATATTGAAAATAGAGTAAGCTTGTTTTCTGCTGTTCCAGAAATTAGGACATGAAGCAATGGATTCAAACTCCAGGAAAAGAGATTCCACCTAAACGTGAGCAGGAACTTCTGGATGTTAAGAGCTGTTCAACAGTGGAATGCATTGCTTCAGAGTGTTGTAGACCCTCTTTCTTTAGAGGTTTTTAAACAGAGGCTGGATGGTCATCTGACAAGAGTGCTTTCTTTTTTTTTTATAATAATTTTTTATTAATTATATAACTAGAAAACAAAAGCAAAAAATTAAACACCATGTGTTATACATAATAGTGAAAAAAAAAGGAAAAAATTTTTTTTCCTTTAAACAACATAAACTTGCATTATTTTTTTTTCTCTTTTACACTTGAAATCATAACCTTATTCAGCTTATTCCATATCATACAGCTTATACATTTTTGTTCTATTATTAATTATAATCTTATTACTTCAAAGCCAGTTAACTTTTAACTTTTTTTTTCCTTTTAAAATATCCAATTTCATCAATAGATCACAAGTTTAACACACACACGTAATATAAAATAAAAAAAGAATAAAGAATACAAAACCAAACCAAACAAAAGAAAAAAAATATATATATATATATATACCCACCCCCCAGAGCCAACTTTTTATTTAATCCACTTTCCAAAATTGCCATTCTTCTTCTAATAGGGTAGCTTTACCATCTCTTATCAAAGCTTTTTCCAAAAATATTTTCCAAATTTCCTCAAAATCATTCCCTTTTGTTAAACCTTTCATAAATCTAATTCTACATGTTAATTTATCATTAATTGCAATTTTCCACACTTCTTTATACCATTCCTCTATTTGAAATTTTTCATTTGTTTTCCATTTTTTTTGCTATTATTAATCTTGCTGCAATTAACAAATTTGTTATTAATTCTTTTCTTACCTGAGTACACTCGACCTTATTATATATAGACAACAACGCTATATTTGGACATACTGGTATTACTACTTCTGCAATCTCTTTTATCTCTTTAAAAACCTTTTGCCAAAATTCCATTATCTTTTTACAATTCCACCACATATGCATATATGTACCAATTTCTTGACATCCTCTCCAGCATAATCTTGTATATTTCTCATCTATTTGATTTAATTTCACTGGAGTCAAATACCATTTCCAAACTATTTTATAATAATTCTCTTTTATTCTTATTGATAATTTTTTTAAATGACGTTGTTTCCAGATTTTTCTCCATTCTTGTATATCTATATTTTGTGCTGTCTCTTCCTCCCAGATTTTTCTAAGATAATCCTCTTCTTGTTCTTTTGCTAATATTTTATATATTTCACTTGTTGTACCTTTTAGTATTTCATTTTCTTGCATATTTTCTCTTTGAATAATAATTTGTTCAAATTTAGTATGTTCTTTAAAATCCTTAACATATCTTTTCATACTCTTTGTCCATTGCTCTAACTGTATGTAATTTAACCAGGATATTTTAGTTTCCTGCAATCTCTCTTTCATTCTATCTTTATTTATCATTATTTTCATCCAATCTTTTAATCTATATATTTTTTGTTTTTTTATTTCTTTCTCTATTATTTCTCTCAAATTCATTGGAAATTTTTCCATCATTACTATCGGAGTTAATGTTGATATATTCGGTATCAATTTTCTTTTATTTTTCTTCCATATTTCTATTATATTTTTTATAAAAGGATTTTCTATCTTTTCCATTTCTTTCTTTGAAAAATTCCTAAAAAATATATTTTCTAATTTCATCTCAATATTCTTATCTTCTGTCACTAACCAATCTAAATCACCCTTTCCTGAAACTCCATCTATAATATATCTCAATTGATTTGCATAATAATACCATTTTAAATTTGGAAGTCCCAGGCCACCTTCTTTTTGACTTTTATACCAATATTTCTTGTTAATCCTCGGTTTCTTATTACCATTACAAAAATTATTTAATATCTTTTGGCACTCCTTTAATTCTTCCTCTGATACTTTTATTGGTAACATTCTAAACAAAAAATTGATTTTAGGTAATATTTTCATTTTTACCACTGCTATTCTACCAAACCACGATAGCTTTATATTTTTGTAATCCTCTAATTTCCGTTTAATTTCTAATCTTAATTTCTTAAAAAATTTTTCCTGAAGTCCTTGTAAATTTTTTGTAATATCTATTCCTAAATATTTAATTGATTCTTTTACTTTAAGTAACCTTTTTTTATTACTTATAAATTTTTGTATTTCTTCTTTAGTATAATTAAACAACATTATTTCTGATTTGGCCCAATTTATTTCTAATCCTGTCTTCTCCCCAAACTCTTTTAAATGTTTATCTATCCTATCTATCTTTTCAACCGGATCTTTAATTGTTAGCAATGTATCATCTGCAAATAAGCTTATTTTATTTTTCTCCTTAACTCCAATTCCATCCAAATTCTCATCATTTCTTATCACATTCGCTAATATTTCTATTATTGCAAATAAAACTGGAGATAATGGACATCCTTGTCTCGTTCCTCTTGTTATTTGAATCTGCTCTGTAAATCCATCATTTACCATCACTACAGATGTATTATGTGAATATAATTGATTTATTAACCCTTTAAATCTCTCTCCTATTCCTAATTTATTTAATATTGTTTTTAACGCCGGCTATTCCACGCAATCAAAGGCTTTAAATATATCTAACGCTAAAATTCCAGCTTTTTGTTTATCTCTATCCATTATATTTATTTTATTTATCGTTTTCCCTATTAAGTTTGCCATCTGTCTTCCTTGAATAAAACCACATTGATCTTTATGTATATACTTATAAATAAATTTATTTAACCTCTTTGCCATTATTGCTGTCAAAATTTTTGCATCTTGGTTTATTAAAGATATTGGTCTATAAGAACCTGGTTCAGTAGAATCCTTATTTGGTTTTAAAATTATTATTATTAATGATTGCTTCCATGATATTGGAATTTTTTCACCCTTTAATATACTATTGTATAACACTTTTAATTTAGGAATTAAACATTTTTTAAATGTTTTATAATATTCTGGACCTAGTCCATTCAATCCTGGTGATTTTCCTCCTTTTAAATTATTTATTACTTCTTCAATTTCCTCTTCAGATATCATTTCTTCCATCAACCCTTTATCTTGTTCTGTTAGCCTTTCTTTCCAATTTTTATCAATATACTCCTCTATATTCCCTACAGATTTTTCCTCTGCTGAATACAATTCTCGATAAAATTCCTCAAATATTTTTAATTTCTCTTTCATCAGCCTTTTTTCTTTACCAAATTTATCTTTTACTACGCCAATCATATTTCTAGTTTTTTTTATTGTACTGATTTAGCCAGCATTTTAGAATTTTTATTACTATGACAAGAGTGCTTTCATCATGTATTCCTACATAGCAGTGGGTTGGACTTCTAACTTAATGATTTTATGATTTAATGACATCCCACTCCCTCTTGGAGAGGATACGTGGCAATTTGCCACAATTTGAGACCACCTGAGCTATCTTAGGCAGAGGATGTGGGTTTGTTTAACCAGAAAATAAAAAATAAATCAACTAAAACACTGGGGTGGTGTAAAATTGGCCCCCAAACCACAATTTTGAAAAAAATCAGAAAATGCAGTGGAGGTCTAGGAACTCTGACATTCTTCAAAAACAAATTGGAAGCCACAATGACCTTAGTTTTCTGTTTTCCTTTCCCCAGTCTTAAAGGCACAGGAACTCTGTAAGACAAAAAAGTGGTTAAGATAATAAACCAAGGGGTGCCCAAACCACCATGGTTGTACACCTCCATATTGCATTTCTAAGCAAACCAACCTATTTGTTTCTGAAGCCCAAGCAACATTGAAAGCACTGCTTTTGCCTGGGACATTAATGGAGGGGGTGTTTATGGGCTTGTCAAACTTTTATAAGTTTGCATAATGAGCATAATTTTTGCATGATATGCAAATATGGTTGCTGGGATTTAGAGAATATAGTAAGACATACAGAGTCAGTCAGACAGTCAGGACCTGGTAAGGATAAGGAGGACATCTAAAACATGTAAAGGGTAAAGTATTGGTAAAAGATCAGTGAAAGATTAAAAGAATGTAGAAAAAGTGAAAAGGAACAAGTACGAGTGGACAAAGGGGTTTTTAATCAGGATAAAGTTGGTACATGGTTAATGAGGACTTGTGGGGGAGACCATGTGAGTAATGGAAACTATTGGGATTTTAGCAGCCAGATATTGCAGTCATTATAGTAACAAAAACGGCCTATTGTACAGGACTTAATAAGATGGTTGACTGGATTCTAGCTTCATGTCAAATGGTGGATCAAGCTCAGTGAAGTTTGATAAATTTTAAAACATCCTATTACTGTCAACCTTCAAATAAGCACATGATCTGATGACAATGTGTTTTATATACACCCCAAACAAACTGAAATGCATTTTTTACCCATGTTTATTTGCGATCTCTGACAAGATAGCTGGAGAAGCCATCCTCAGCTCTTTCTACTTAGTGACAATCCTGGTCAAAAAAATTTGGAAGGGTAACTAAGAATAAATGTGTGATCTGTAGCTTTGGCAAGAAAAGTAGCACAATCCTGAAACATCCCCGCCTTGGAGCTGACCTGCAACCCTAGTAGGATATTTTATTCCCAGTACCTCTACTCTCTTTTACAAGCATGGCTTTAATAATATTTATCTCAGTAGCTTGCATTTTGTAGCCAGGTATCGGGGGGGAGATTTGTGTTTATCTACAGAGTCAGGCTATTTCTCCCAATTTTAACCCCATCAGTGGGTTCACTTTAAGTATGATTACATCTCAGCTGAGCTGATAATCAATAGCTTTTTCAAAAATTCAAATGTTGTTTAAGTAGCACAGAAATCTTTCTGTGAAATAATGCTCAGAAAGAAATAGACCCTTATAAGTATTCCATTAAATATGTCAGATCATGTATTTTAAATTCGGGTTGAATTTTTTACCATGTAAAGTGTTTTGCTATATGGCCTGCAGTTTCATCCTATCCCAACTTCATATGCATAAGAAAAATGCAATAAAACCTATTTCCCCCTCAAGTTACTTCCCTCTGCCTTCCTGCTAATGACTTCCCCCCAAAAGACAGAAGTATCATCCTTTGTAGTCCAAGATAATTTACTTTCCTCAGCAGCTGAAAATGAAATCCTGCCTAAAATGATACAATTAGCTGCACAGCAACTAAAACTATATACCTGCCCTCTCACCTACCAGCCTGCAATGAGTGAAGTTAGCAGAAATGCTATTTTCAAGCAGCAAAATTGCATTTTCAACGCAAAAGCACCCCTTCCAGAAATCATTTCTTCTGAGACTGCTGCAATAATTATGCCGGGGACCAAACCAAGACAACAACATTAATACTGGCAATCTCTGGAATGTTGTTCACATGGCAATGAGTAGAGGGGGGCCTCAAAATGCTTTTGAGCTTCTAGTTTCACTCTTTTCCCCTCACAATTGATTGTTTTATTCCTTGCATTTCTATTCTCTCTTTCCTCCAGTCAAGGCCATTTACTTAGGTCTCTTCATTTTACCCTTTCTCTGGCTGAGAAAGAAAAACAGACCCATGGTCATGCACCTAGATTTTAAAAAAAAAAAAAAAAAAGGCATGATATCTGTCAGACCCTGGGTGTATGCATAGGCCCCAACACATATAGAACATGAGAAAAGCCCTGCTGGATCAAATAAGAGCTCCATTAAGTTCAACATCCAGTTTTCCACAGTGGCTAACCACATGCCTTTGGGAAACTCACAGATAGAGAGACAATGTGGTGCAGCATTAGGCCCATTCTACACCCTGCCTGATCCCAGTGGCATCCCACGGAGATCCCAGTAGAGCCTTTCCTGAGAGGGGAGAGAGACAGGAGTGTTCCCTTCCACACCAGCTGCCTGCAGGATTGGAGGAGGCGTGATGGCCATGTGGGGCACTGTCCCAGGCTGCACCGGGGTAGGAAGTATGGTCATGATGCTTCCTGACCTTCCGCAGCTCATGTAAGTGTGGGAGGTTGGCAGGAGGACTGTGTGATTGCCAGTCATTGACAGGTAAAACCCAACTATGATTTGCAGCATGATCACATCGCCTGGGGACAGGAGAATGACAGGACATGGGTGACATTGTGCATTATGTCATCTGGGTCCTGTCCTTCTTCCTTCCCCAATGCAGAATGATGACGTCCTGTGGAAAGGGCCTTAGACTACAACCTGAAAGATTCAGGTTCTAAACCCCACTTAGCCATGATACATACTTGAAGACCTTGGGCTAGTCACTCTCCCAGCCTGACCCACCAGATGGGATTGCCATGAGTATGAGGTGGAGATTATGAGAACCATACATACCACATTTCTGCACTAGAATGTTATACTGCTATTATTCCACTTTCAACATCCTATGGAATCCTGGGGTTTGCATAGGATGTTGAAAGTAGAATAATAGCACTATAACAGTCTAGTGTGGAAATGGCACATGATTTCAATGGAGGAAAAGCAGAGCAGAAAAGTTTTTACTGTAGGAAATACTACTCATGATATATGTAACTGGTTAGTTAATGTAACTGAGTATATAAATGCATATGTGGTACAGATGCTATAGCCATCATTTCTTCTTGGACTCCAGGAAGAAATGTTGTTTTGTATTGATGTATGAGCCATGTGAAATTTGAGCAGAAGAAGAATTCTTGCTTCTTGCCCAGCCCACCTTGGTCCACACAGCAACCTCCCAGCCAGCTTCTTGCTCCCTCAAACACTCTCCTCATTTTTGCCTTAAAGCTGTATCTTGACAAGCAGCAAGAGGAAAATGGGGAGGAGGAAGGGAAAAAGTAGGAAGGAGCTGTATGAATGAATGAATGTCCTTGTGTTCTCTTCACCTAGTCTGTTTTTAACTGGTTGAAACACTGCACATCCAGTAATCCCTTAGAGATGGTGGCCATGATCCTGCATAGCCAAAGATAACTATGAAGATGGATACTATGGCCAAAATAGCTATCTTTCAGACCAGCAGTACCCAACAAAAGGGTTTCCGAAGTGCTGAAGATCAGGATTCTGGGAAATGACATTGCCAGTATACTGCCATTTGTAGGGTATGTCAAGAACAGAAAGCTGGAAAGACTGCTTAGGTTCCTGATGAAAATACTTCTCTCCATGCACTCCGAAATCAGGAAAGTGCTACAGACATTATTTCCCAATGCCCTGATCTGCAGTATCTCAGAACCCCTTCGTCTGGGATGCTGCCAGGATGAAGAGGTAGGTTTTGGGGCTCATGTTCAATCATTAATGTCTATAAATGTGAACTGCCAACAGTTATAGGTTTGTAAATTCAGTTTAGAATCATGGAACTACTGAACGGGATGCCAGTTAATGTTTTAATGAGAGATAACTGCAATCTCCAAACACATTCTCAGCTGCATAGTGTGGAGTAGGCAGGAAAAAAAGTTCCCATTTTTCAATCCTATTTAAATACTAAAAAAAAATCAAAAATAGTATTTGGCTCTAGAAGACTATGCAGTTTCCACTTAAGAAGATGAGTAAATGACAAATAATTGGAAACTTTTTAGGAAGGTAGAATTTCTTCTTCCTTTTCCTGATGTGCCTTCAAGTGGTCTCTGGCTTATGAGAACATTATCCTAAGGTTTTCTTAGCAGGATTTCTTCAAGGAAAGTTTTCCATTGCCTTCCTCAGGCTAGGAGAGTGTGACTTCCCCACAGTCACCCTGTGGATTGCTTGGATAAGAAAGGATTCGAACCCTGGACCCCAAGAGTCCAAGTCTAATATTTAAACCACTACTCCATATCAGATTTTAAAGAGTACATAGGGGAAGTTATGCCAAAGGGAACCAAGTTCCTTTAGACTGAGAACTCTCCTAGCTGAGGCACTTTTGCTGGACTATCCAGGAATGAATAGCCAGATTCTTTTGCCTGTCCTGCAGCAATAGACTGCTGTAGAAACCACAGTGCCATCCTTTTCTTGTCCCTAGATCACCCTATCATCTCCCATGAGGGAAGCTGAACAGAAAGCGAAGAGATACATAACTGATGAACTTTCAAGTATTGTTAGATTACAACTTTCATCATTTCTGACTCTTAGGAACATAATTCTTTATCAATTTTCTTCTCAAAGGTAGCAACAACTAATTTTAGCAATTTCTTCCTGTTTCAAGAAATTCTTTAAAAATCAAACAGTTTTCAATGCTTATTTGCAGTTCAGGACATATTCTAGGCACCCATGTGCAAATTTTGTGCAGAATAAATTCTGAGCTGTGAAAGTTCTCATCAGTCAACAATTCTTCCCATCAGTTTTTTCTTGTGACACTTGAAAAAGTATTTTTGACTGTTACCTGAATAGTTTTGAAAATCCATTACATCCCTACTGACTACTGAACATGCTGGTTGGGCCTAATGACGGTTGGAGTTCCACAGCTTCTGTAGTGTCTCTGAGTACACACAAAAGAGATTCAGCTTAATCTCCTTTTTATTCAGAAATAAATCTAATTCATTTCAATAAGATTCCCTTGCTAACTATGTGTAGAATTGTAGCTTTTGGTTCTCTGTTTTTGCACTGCAACATTCTTCTGGGTTTTTTAAACAGCTATACGATAGAATAAAGGAGGAGGACATGATCTATGCAAATTTCTGGCTCACAACTTGCTCATGAAAAAGATATTCTTACTTTCTTTTATTCCTTAATTTGGCTCTTTACATGGTAACTTTGAGAGGCTACAGAGTAATGATGAAGTAGTAAGTCCATTGAGTATTGCAAGGGTCAGACTTTTGCTGGTAGTTTTGAGAATTCGAGCAAGTTGGTCTGGTATTTCTGATTAAAATATTCCAAGTCTATGCATGTATAAGGTATGTACATGGGAGAATGTCAGCAGTTACAGTCCCTTGAGATGAATATTTACTTTGGTTACAAGTTTATGCCTCAGATCAATAAAGCTGAAGTTTACACCTCAGCAGAATCAATATTCGCTTATTATAAACATGTATAAATTGTTCTGTTTACTGATTAAAATAAACTGAGGCATGGAGTAGCAAAATCTTGTTACCATTTAGATTTGCTGCTACCATATTATTCTCAGTATTTTGAAAAAGGGGGGGGGGTAGCTTGCAACAGACTGAGATTTTTCAAGTTTCAGACAGAGCAGATAGGCTCCTGGGAATGGAACTCTTATCAACAGGGACAGCTCAAGACATTTTAGGAATAAAAGATCATATTCTATATATGAGACAGCCCAGTTTTTAAGGTCTTTGAAGGAGGGCTTTGTCTAGGTCCCCTCACCATTTCAGGCACATTTGGTGAAGATGCAGGCAAGAGCCTTCCCAGTGGTTGCTCCCAGGCTGTGGCACTATCTTCCATGGGAGGTCCAATAACCCTGCTCTCTGTTGTCTGTCTGCTGGCAGACAAAGATATGTTTAATCACATGGCCAAAGGGTGTTTGGAAGTATTGTATTGTGTTGTGTTTTTATCTTGCATCTTTCCGATTATGTTGTAAATGTATTTAATTTAGTAGAGTTGTTGTTTAATAGCTTTTTAACTTCTGTTAAATAAATAAGATTGTAGCTAAGCTTTTATTTTAAATTATTATTATAAGCTGCTTTGGGTCTCATGCCTGAAGAAAAGCAGAGTATAAATTGAATTAATTAATTAATATTACTTCCAAAAGTAAATGGTAGCAGTCCCAAGTAGCCCTGGTATCCACATCCATTGCAGACACCCACGTGAAGGGTTTTTTGCCCAGTTCAACTACTTTGCCACCTAAAGCAAAGTGCCACTGTGATTCGAGGGACGGAGGGAGCCAAATTGTTATTTAGGCTTACTTATCTCTTAAACACTCTTTTCTGCTGCCAAGAAATATCCACATTGTTTGCTTTACTGATATTTCCATAAAGGTAGAGTTCACTTTCCAGCACTCTCTCTTTTGTTTTAGCATGAACACTTCTGACTTTCAGTGAACCTTGTTCTTAGCCCAATTTGTTGTCCATTCAGGGGGAAAGAACAGTACATTAAAGTGTGTTTCCTGTTGTTGTTTGATTTCTGATATTCCTTCAATCTAGAGACATCCGACTCATGAATTTGGTTGGTTTGGACTCATCAACAGTTTACATTTTGCTGTTCCCCAGAAATCACATACCTGTTCCAGGCAATTCAAATATCCAGCTATCCACACTAGATAGTCACCCATAGCGAGAAAGGAGTTCTTGTTGCTTTCAGCCAAAATGACTAGAGCTCTCACTTACCTCTACAATAAATTAAATGGATGTGTATTTTCTGCCATTTTGTGACTCATAAAATCATCTGCCTAAAGCAGATGCTGTATACTGCTTACTTTACTACCACACAGTTCAATGAGAATTTCATTTTGCCAGGAGAAATTCTGAGGAGTACAGGCTTAATCTAAGTTCAGTTTTGAAAAAATTACCAATAGTTACCACTACCTGTAAATTTCTTCATTGTTAAGATGGCAAGAACTTTTAAAACTTGAGTATGCGCATACATATATACCTACAATTAGTCAGAGTGAGACAATGAAATGGAGCCACAGATACCTAGTAATCTTCCCATCTGTTCTTTGCTCTTTAAGAGCAAATCTGTGTTTCCCACTGGCCTATTCTTCCCTTCTGAACAAACATGCTGCCCTCAGTGAAGGATGCTGCTCTGTCACATGTACTGAAACAAGATATAATTGACAGTCTTGTCATCTTCTCTACATGGAAGAGGGGAAGGGGTATCAAGATGGCTTTTCTTTCAGGCAGCAAAACATCTTAGGCCTGAGAGGGAAAAAAACTGAATGTGAGAGTAGGGAGGTAAATCTTTGCTTATTTTGTTCTCACATGCAAGAATGAAAAACTTCAAAAGTTTTCTTTTTGTTCAGCAGATTTATAAGCATTTTTATGTTCTTTTCAATGTCTTTTTTAATGTTTTGAAATCTATTTCAAGAATAAATTTCTACAGAAAAATGTTTTCTCTTTGTATTTATTTAGTTTAGTTTGGTATTTCGTAGAATCATAGAGCTGGAAGAGACCAAAGGGGCCATCCAATCCAAACTCCCGCCATGCATTTAATTTGGTTTGGTTTCGTTTTTGTAGGCATTGGACTCAAGACAGCTTAAAATGAAATGTGAAAAAAATTCACTATGAGAGACATTATTTCTCACCTTGGACCAGAAAAATTGGAGTATTCTTTATGTTCTTATGGAAGAGAAATCAAAACTGACACATTTCTGAACCCATCTCTGTTACATTTCAGCTGTAAGACTGAAGCCATTTCCGCACTAGGCTGTTATAGCACTATGATTCCACTTTCGACATCCTATGGAATCCTGTGGTTTGCAGTTTTGGGAGGGGCCGACTGGCCCCTCCTGAAACTACAAACCCCAGGATTCCATAGATGCTGAAAGTGAAATCATAGCACTATGACAGCCTAGTGTGGAAATGGCCTCAGTGCTCTTTTACCTTTCAGTATTTCTAAAATTAAAGGACTAACATTTAGAGAGAGCTCGCAGGCCTAGATTCTGACATCACCATAACCATCACCACCCTGCCTACTAAACAGAATTTATGGGTTCCATTTTTAGTATACTTTTTCCAGCTGCAAATTATTTGTTGTAATTGATCCTGTATGAAAAGGAAGGAGGAGAAGGAAAGATTAGGAGCAACATAAACTCTTTTCCTCATTTTCTGATGTGGATTTTATCTTCCTTTTTGAAGATGTGGTAGGCTTATCAATTCATTTATGCATGCAACGACTTTTCAAAATGATTGCTTTTCACGGAATCAGTACAGGGTAAGCTCTCCCACCCCCTGTTGCCAGAATAATCTCTCATGTAAATCACATTTAGAGCCTTTTCAATATGTATTCTGCTTACTCAATAGCTCATAATGATTTGTTTGTAAGGACATTGTCTATAGTGCACACTTGGGTATTACCTATTGGTATTTCATAAAACTCAGCTTGTTTACTGAAGAGAACATGGCAGTGGTTCCCACAGAGCTATTTCATCCTATTATACTCAGGAGTATCTTGGGTCTCTGAAAAGCACCAATTCATTGGCGGCCAGGAGTGCTCACAAAATTATATCTTCCTTTTAAATATTCATGGGATTTTGATTTTGTCCTTGTCATTTGCATCATGCATCCTTCAGATTAAGTGCATTCAAACAAAGAATTAGGCAGTAGCCCTTAACATAATCCCACAATGTCCGAAATATTGGGAGCAGTGAATCAAACAATCTGTGCACAGTAAGAGAAGACTGTAGCATAAAAAGTTAACTCCTCAGTTTTATACTAAGTCAGTGAAATTTAATTTTTACAGAAGTGATAATTAATGTATGTTTAGTGAAAGCTTTCATTTATCTGTATGCAGAACTTGGAAGGTTAGATCTGCAAAGAATGAATATAGTGGCATGTGCTGAAGCCATACATAACAGAGAGGTGGTGAGATGTTGCTGTGGCTTCCATAGTATGATCCTACTACAGTCTCATTAAGGGTGATCTCAGCTCATTTTATTACTCTTCAAAATAACTTTACCAAAAAGTGGGATTCGGTTGAAACATATGAGATCGCTTCATATCTCATATGAACACTTGCTGAACAATACAGGAAACAATTGAGCAAATATACTGAAATCACCCACAGTATTCAAAAACATCTGTTAGCATTTCAAAAATCATTTCCAGAGAAGACAGAAAGTTGTCTGTTTATACTGAAATTGTATGCATATTTATTCAGAAGATAGTCCCACTGTTTCAAGTGGAGCTCATGCCCTAGATAACTGTGCAAGGGATTTGTAGTTGTAATCCTAAACATATTTATTAGATGTTAATCCTCATTAAACACTATGATCTAAATACAATTTTTGATCCTAACTAGATAACTTCAATCAATTGTTGAATGATAAGTCAGAAAGTATCTAAATCTTATTAAGTCAATGGGGCTATCTAGTTTGGACAAGCAAATGGGTGTTGCCCTGTGTGATTAATATCTGATAAAATATTATCCTGTTACAGACTAGTCCTGTACACTTTTATTGGGAAGTATATTATGCTAAATACAATGGGTTTCACTTTCTCCAAATAAGCTTGCACAGAATTTTAATTTTACATATCAATCCCACAAAACTTTCTTTCCCCTATTCTTTTTCCCCCTTTTCATTTCAGGGGTGGGGTGGGGCTTGCATGTGTGAGAAGTCAGATAATTTTTACTTACCATTTGGGATTAATTTAAATAAGTTCCCTTAGTTTTAATGGCCATTATTTTCAAGAAAGTATACAGGATTCTAGAGTTAAATCAACCCTGTCCTGTATAAGAAAATAGGATCTAAAACACACTGGTCATTGTCCCCAGTTTTTCAAACAATGGAAGCATCACATACTAAAACATTGTCACCATTTTCCCCAGGATGAAGGATAGGGAGAGAGGGGAGGAGAAAGATTTGGTAAAGGCTTGCAGATCTGCATATAGTTTAGGGACCTATGAAATACCTATATTAGTTTGTGTATTTAATTTAGTGCTATTCAGACCTTTCCAATATTCTGTTGTCTTTGCAGATTCAGAGAGAGAAAGAGTGATTCAGGGAGAGAATCTCATCTGTTTTCACTTTACCTGTAACATGGTCTCCAACAGTTCTCCAAACTTTCCCTTACAAAGTGTCATTTTTGGTGTGAAATGTATGGCAGTCAGTCCGATTTAGGTTGGTATAAAAGGCATGCCTTTAACCATTCTCTGACCAACAATCTCCTAAGGCATATCTGTATAGAGTGAACTGACAAAGTAAAAACTCATTCTGTGATTATCAGAGCAAGGGGAAATCAAAAGCAGCCCCTTTCCCACTCCACTGCAAAGTTTGCTGAGAGATACAGAGTATTAATTCTGTGGGAATAAATTCATTCATTTCTAGAGGGACCAATTGCTAACATGCCAGTAGGCAGATATATTTGGGGTTAGTGTGTCAGTAAAAGGTTATCCTGGGAATCACGTCTCATTATCCTTGCTTGATGATGAGTACAGAGCTGCCAGAAAAAAGCCAGTGAGTGTGAATAGGTATTGTATGATTCTTGCAGGTACTTAAAATAGATACCTCTTATCATATAAGTATTTATTATGTGGCCAGCTTACTTGTGACTCTTAGTAAGGAATCTCATTTGTTGCTATGGTACTCTTTGCATAGCATTTCTGTCATCATTATGGATGCCTATAAAAATTGGCCAGAGTTTTCACTTATCCCAAAATGAATGGACAGCCCTTATTTCTTCCTTAATTCCAGGGACAATTCTTCTAATGATATTGCTCCCTGAGAATGCAGCACTAAAGATAAAGTGAATTTTGGGTGGAAGATCATGCTAATAGGTAGCCTGTTGAAATTCTCTCCTATGTGTGGTTCCTGAAGCAGAAATGATGCCAGGCCTTAATGCTTCTTCAAAACCTGTTTATTTTTGCAGGACTTCCTTAGCTGATAATGATGATTACCCTCACTTGGGTGTTGATGTATTTTTGATTAAAACTTTAAAATTAATTTTAAATGTTTTTGTATTTCCTTTTACATTGCATTATTTATTTTTATTGTAATGTAAACTACTTGCAAATGTTATTTATATCAAACAGGAAATAAATACCTGAAATAAATGCAACTATACCCTGCAATAAAGTCAATTAAAACTATCATAGAATCATAGAAATGTAGAGTTGGAAGAGACCACACAGGCCATCCAGTCCAACCCCCTGCCATGCAGGAACACCCTCAAAGCACTCCCGACAGACGGCCATCAAGCCTCTGCTTAAAAACCTCCAAGGAAGGAGACTCTACTACACTCCGAGGCAGCAGATTCAACGGCCGGACAGCCCTGACCATCGGGAAGTTCTTCCTGAGGTTCAGGTGGAATCTCCTTTCCTGCAGCTTGAATCCATTGCTCCTTGTCCTGGTCTCTGGAGCAGCAGAAAACAAGGCCCTCTCCTTCCTCTACGTGGCATCCCTTCACATATTTAAACATGGCTATCATGTCCCCTCTTAACCTCCTCTTCTTCAGACTAAACATACCCAGCTCTCTAAGTCTATCCTCATAGGGCATGGCTTCCAGGCCTCTCACCATTTTGGTCGCCCTCCTCTGGACTTGCTCCAGCTTGTCAATATCCTTCTTGAATTGGGGTGCCCAGAACTGGACACAGTATTCAAGATGGGGTCTAACCAAAGCAGAGTAGAGTGGTACCAGTACCTCCCTCGATCTAGACACCATACTCCTATTGATGCAGCCGAGAATTGCATTGGCTTTCTTGGCTGCCGCATCACACTGCTGACTCATGTTCAGCTTGTGGTCTATGAAGACTCCTAGATCCCTTTCACACGTACTGCTATCCAGCCACGTGTCCCCCATCCTATATTTCTGTATTCCATTTTTTCTACCTAAGTGTAGGACCTTACATTTCTCTCTGTTGAATTTCATTTTGTTCGCCCTGGCCCAGCTCTCCAATCTATCCAGGTCATTTTGAATTTTGATCCTGTCCTCTGGCGTATTAGCAACCCCTCCCAATTTGGTGTCATCTGCAAATTTGATGAGCATGCCCTCTATTCCTTCATCCAAGTCATTGATAAAAATATTGAACAGCACTGGGCCCAGGACAGAACCCTGTGGCACCCCACTAGTCACTTCTCTCCAGGATGAAAAGCAGCCATTCGTGATCACCCTTTGGGTTCAGTCAGTCAACCAATTACAAATCCAAATAACAGTAGCCCTGTCCAGCTCACATTTTACTAGCTTCGTTGCAAGAATGTCATGGGGAACTTTGTCGAAGGCCTTACTGAAATCAAGGTATGCTACATCCACAGCATTCCCTTCATCTATCAAGCTAGTAACTCTATCATAAAAAGAGATAAGATTAGTCTGGCATGACTTATTTTTGAGAAATCCATGTTGACTTCTCGTGATTACTGCATTGCTTTCTAAATGATTAGAAACTGACTGCTTAATGATCTGCTCCAGGATCTTTCCGGGTACTGATGTCAGGCTGACTGGGTGATAATTATTTGGGTCCTCTTTTTTTCCCTTCTTGAAGATGGGGATAACATTTGCTCTCTTCCAGTCTGCTGGAACTTCTCCTGTCCTCCAAGATTTCTCAAAAATTATAGCAAGCGGTTCCGAAATGACCTCTGCCAGCTCTTTTGATATCCTAGGATGCAATTCATCTGGCCCTGGAGACTTGAATTCATCCAATGTGGCCAGGTATTCCTGTACCACCTCTCTACCTATTATGTGCCTCATTTCTCCTGCTTCCTCCCCTGCTTCCCAACCACCAGGTTGAGTGCTTGTATCCTTCTGGGAAAAAATGGAGGCAAAGAAGGTGTTAAGTAGTTCTGCCTTTTCTCTTCCCCCTGTGAGTAACTCGCCATCTTCTCTGCACAGCGACCCTACTGTCTCCTTCTTTTTCCTTTTGCTGCGGACATATTTAAAAAAACCCTTTTTATTGTTTTTAATGTCTCTGGCCAGCCTAAGTTCGTTCTGTGCTTTAGCCTTTCTGACTTCCTCCCTACATCTCCTAGCTACTTGCTGAAATTCTTCTTTGGTGGTTTCCCCCTTCTTCCATTTCCTATACATGTTTCTCTTGACTCTTAGCTCAGCTGAGAGTTCTTTAGTCAACCATTCTGGTTTCTTCAGATGCCTTCCATTTTTCCTCCTTATTGGCACAGTTTTAGACTGTGCTTTCAGTATCTCCTTTTTAAGGAACTCCCATGCCTCCTGAACTCCTTTCCCTTTCACTATTCCTGACCACGGAATTCCAGCCAGCAGCTCCCTAAGTTTACAGAAGTCCGCTTTTTTAAAATCTAAGATGAGTGTCTGGCTACACTTATCTTCTCCTTCCCACTGAATGCTAAATTCCAACAGGGCATGGTCACTCCCCCCTAAAGAGCCAACCACTTCTACCTCATTCACAAGGTCATCCCTGTTGGTCAAGACCAGATCTAGAATATTTGACCCCCTTGTGGCCTCTTCCACCTTCTGGACCATGAAGTTGTCTGCAAGACAAGCAAGAAACTTGCTGGACCTTGCTGTCTTGGCAGAGTTTGACTGCCAGCATATATCCAGGTAATTGAAATCTCCTATTATTACTGTATCTCTCCTCTTTGAATGTGCAGTCATTTGGTTGAGGAAGGCGTCATCCAAGTCCTCAGCCTGGGTTGGAGGTCTGTAGTAAACCCCCACCAGAATATCCCTATTGTTTCTCGCTGCCTTAATTCTTACCCAAATGCTCTCTACCTGGCTTTCTGGGTTTAAGTCCTGGATCTCTTCACAGGTGAAAACATCCTTGACATACAAGGCTACTCCTCCTCCTTTCTTGTTTGGTCTATTTTTACAAAATAGGCTATACCCCTCTATTCCTATATTCCAATCATGAGACTCATCCCACCAGGTCTCAGTGATGCCTATCAAATCGTATTTATTTTCTTGTACTAGGAGTACAAGCTCATCCTGCTTGTTTCCATACTCCTTGCATTAGTGTAGAGACACTTAAGTCCCTGGGCCCTTCCTGCAAGTCCTGTACTATTGTTTCTAGTCCTCCCGCCATTGGCCGCTTGTACTACTTGTCCAGTATCATTTGGACCTTTTTCCCCTGTGTTCTCTGAGTCCTTGCCCTGAATAATATTGTCTCCCTCCCCAGTGGATCTTAGTTTAAAGACCTCTTAATCTTCCTTGCAAGACTGTTTGCAAAAACATTCCTGCCCAGTTTTGTGAGGTGCAGCCCATCCCTCGCCAGAAGCCCATGGTCATGGAAATTCAGGCCATGCATAAGTTTGCTCACCCAATGTCTTATAAAAGGAGGGGTCCAACATGATTTCTAAAAACTCTTATAGATCAAATAAAAGCTTAATGGGCTAGATCTAATAATGTGTGAGTGGAAATTGTTCCACTCAAGTAACATGGCTACCCCTTCTTCTCCTCTCCACTTTGGACTCTGTATGCCCCGCACCCCATCTGCTTCAGAGTAGGAAGGAAGTCTCTTCCATTTGCAGGTCTGTTTCAATGACCGACGAACCCCATGGGAAATAACCTCATGTCACACGTATCCCAGCCACTGATACTCTACAACTGTTATGACAATACCACTGGTCCTGTTTACTTTTCTGCACCAATGTATTAGCACACCAGTGCACTCATGAATTAGGCAGATATCTTATCTTTTGTTTCTGCAGTAATTTAAAGATGTATATCAAAGATAGCAGTGTGAAGGCTTACTACAGTGAACAAATATGCACTCATCCTCAAGATGGTAGATAGATTCTACAGTCTACTATCTAGCAGATACCAGACTTCTTACAGTGGAAAGTATTCTGGTGCACTTCAGATGTCAACTCCTGTAACAACTATTGGCCCAGCAATCTGGAGGTGACAGGAGTTGATGCTCAGAACATTTGAGTGGGCATAAGTTTGCTCACCCAATGTCTTATAAAAGGAGGGGTCCAACATGATTTCTAAAAACTCTTATAGATCAAATAAAAGAAAAAAAAGAAGATACTGTTTGGCATGCAAAACAGAAAGCTTTGGTATGACGGAATCCAACTATTTTATTGTGTTTTATTGAAATCCTTCCCAATCTTTTGTTATAAATTTGAACAAGAGATAATAATCCTACTGCTTCATGAAAATATAAGCCATTCTTAAATCATCCCCAGTAGCAGGAGAATTATTATGATCATCATAATTACTAGGGTGCAGAACTATGCAAAACGATTTGATTGACGTCCATCTGGATGACTGCTTCAGCAAACTTTCAGTCATATAACTGAATATGAACAAGGATACTAGAACTTAACCGGGAAAGAAATTATTCTGAAGTTTTTGAAGTACATTTTAATGTGTGCAGACCTGCTTACGAATACTTGTACACAGAAAATTGTCTAAAACTAGGAACACACATGACCCATGCTTATCATCTTCCCTCTTATCTGAAATATTCTTGAGAATACATTTAACAGCACATTCAGAGTCCTGTTCCTTATACTTAGGGAGAGATCCAGGCATCTCACTTTGGTTGTAGAAGTTGTTCAGTACATGTATATGCATATGCAGAGAACTCATTCCTATGAATACCTATTTGACTGCATAAGAAGAATGAAAAAGTGGCACAAAGTTCTGTCAGTGGCCAGGGCTAACACCCCCACACTCCTGAAAACTAGAGTCATAATTTGTTTCCAGATAAGTTCTACATCTGTAAGATTTTCAAAACAATGCGGACTCCTCTAAAGCAGACTGAATCTGGATAGTCCTGAAGATTCCCTAGTAATTTTGATTTTGAAGCCATAGACTTCTATCTCCAAAAACTGGTCCTTTTCTCTTCTGTATAAGGAAAACAAAACACTTCCAAGGACCTATTTGTTTAATGTTTGATGACATAATCCCCTCATAAGGGGACAATTTGCCTGCAGATTTCAGTTCTAACAAAAAGGAATAAAGTGATAACCCTTTCTTTGCTTTCAATAGGAGTCAATAGCAGACATGAAGATTTGGATTTCCAATTCATAATTTGATTCAGATCTGACTCAGATTGGGTGGTCTCACCAGTCTGAGATAAATGCAATTGTTTTTTGATAATTAATTAGAATCTGAAGCAAATATTGTGGGTAATGCACACCCTACAAGCATATTGATTGGATGCAATGGGAGGGGCATGGGAATTACCTTATAGACCAGTTGCTTTTTTGTCTGGTGAACTTAGCACTAGTATCTGCCATTGTTATATCAAAACACACCCATTGCAGGCTTACACTTCTCACAGAATTAATGCTTCTATGTCCTCTCTTCCCAGTACTGCAGCACTTGAAGAGATCACTTGGTTTGGAGGATCAGGCTGTTCAGCACAGTTTTGTAAGTCCAATTGTGCAAAAAGAAGTACTGCCTTACCAAAAAAAAAAAAAAAATCCTTCGAAAGCTAAAATAATTTTCCTCTTGGTTAATTTGTAAATGTCCTTGCTTACTCATGTGTGTGACTGAACATTTGCTGAAGGAGACATTCAGATGGATATCAATCAAATCCCTTTGTATATTTCTCCACCCTTATAATTATGGTGATCATGAACATTCTTCTTCTTCTAGAGATGGCTTGAAAATATGTTTGATTTTTTAAATGATGAAATAGAGTTATTATCATCTTTTTAAATATATATGCACAAATGTACAGGGCAGCATGCAAGATTGGGAGGGAAGATTACTGACTACATGGTAGTGTTTTCTCTTAGTTAAAGCATTTGTCGGTGTTCAGAGAGATTGTGGAGATCTTCAGGTGACCTTGGGCTGGTCACTGTTCTTCAGCTTGACAGCCTAAGATGTATGTATGTATGTATGTATGTATGTATGTTTTTCATGAGGGTCCAGTAAAATGAGTAGGGTAGATATGTAAATTTAACAACAGCAACAGCAGTAGGGGTAGTAACAACAAGCACTCACATTCCAAAAATCCGGTCTACTCTTTGATAAGAATTATGCAACTGGAAGAAACTTTGACTCTTAATGTCTGATGTCACTAGTGCCAAACAGTAAAGTTAGTAGTAATAGTGGTGGTGAAGGAAGGCGTAGGAATAGGACTCACTTTTTATGCTGCAACTCCCCTAAGGAGCTCATGGTAGCATACACGGCTATGGGTTGCCCCAGTTTCTCCCCACTGCAATATCTATGAAATACATTAAGCTGAAAGTGGGAGACTTAGAGTCCCCACTTTCAGAGTTAACGGCTGATCTCCCACTCCAGAGTCCCATGCGCTAACCACAAGACCTCATGGTCCCTCACTTTCAGAGTCCTGAAAGTTTATCTTTGCTGTTGCTTACGTTATTCATATAAGTGATAGGAACCTTTGATCTTAAGAACCTTGAAAGCAGTAGCATAATGCTGCATATGTGTAGCCTAGGGAGACAAAGAATTTTGATGGTTTGACAATTCTCACCAAAGTTACTCATTTCATGCCTCTTGACGTTAATTGAGAAACAAAGTGTACTTGCCTCAGAAATCTACACATTTGTACACTCTTGGTATGCTTAGTATGAGCAAAATCACAAGTAGCTTTTAAAAAATGAAATGTGTACAACTGAAAACTAAGTCAAAATATATTTTAGTCAAGGGAAAAGTATAAACAAAAATGTGTAGAAAAGTGTGCAACTAAATGTTTGTACTCTGGAAAACGTCTACAGAAAATAAACATGAATTTCCACACACGGCAAAAAAACAAGTCTCACAAGCTGATGCCCACAAAGACAGGGACAGTAATACAGAAAAGAGCTAGAGAGATGAAACAAAACTGATATGGAAAGTTAGTTGAGTAGAGCCGCTGTCATGGTCATTCCTGCTCCACGTCCACCTATCACATGAGAATTGGGGCCAACAGCTTTATAGAATGATCTTGCTGGCAGATGTTAAAAAGATAGAGAGAATAATTCACTAATGATACAAATTGTAATATGCTTATTTTGAATAGGCATAAAGATTTTCTAGGTATAATCTTGATTTAATATAGTTTTGCTAAATAGAGTACCTAATGAGGCAAGAGACAGAGAACAAATAAAAGAAATATAACTTCTGTAGTCATGTGCTATCAAGAGAAAGTTGGAACTGGTTTATTGGAAATGGACAGATATTATGCATGGCCTGCTAAAATCTATTCAGAAAAAAAAAAAAAACAGGACTGCAGGAACAAAACAACAACAATGAATATATTATCAGAAAGAACTATTATATTCTGGCAGTATGTTTGAGTGGAAACTCAGTGTAAGACAAAGCAGGATTATTATTTTTGCTTCCAAATAGGAAAGTCATATGATGAGACATGAAAAATCTATAATTGTTTATATCTTTTACATTTGATAACCTAATACACACAACTGATGTTTCATTCACATAGATTTATTTTTTTGCCACGCAGTGTGCTTAGGTAATTAAACTGAAACATCCTTTTCAGTATTCAAGAAAACAATATTCAGTTTAAGTCAAAAAGTTCATGATTTCTCATGTTTTTGTAAAGTACTGAGCTAATTCCAGAGTTTAAGCAATATAGAGTAGTACATGAGGTGATTCTGAATATCTGTATGACTTGTCAATACACAACTTGTATGCTTGTATATTTTGCAATACCTTGAATGTTTATCCAAGAGCCAATGTGGCATAGTGGTCTGAGTTTTCGACTACGACCCTGGAAACAAGAGTTTCATTCTCTGCTCAGCCGCAGAAAACCATTTGATGAGCTTGGTTGTGTCACGCACTCTCAGACCCAGAAAAGCCCATGGTAAGTTTTCCTTAGGTCGCAGTAAGTTGGAAACAACCTGAAGGCACACAACAAGTTTTATCCAGTTACCATCTGACTTTTACTGTATACCTTGTATTACATGTTAAAACTGATATTCTAGCCTAAATCCACATGAAGTGTGAGCACTTACTTCTTACTACTTAGCATTGCTCAGGTCCAGGCTACTTAACAGTCTGTATCTCCCTGTATGAACCAGCCCAGGCTCTGAGATCATCAGAAGAAGTCTGTCTTTCAGTCCCACCACCATCACAAGTGCAGTTGGTAGGAATATGAAAGAGGGTCTTCTTGGTAGCATTCCCTAGACTCTGGAATTCCTTTCCAAGGGAGGACAGAATGGACCCCTCCTGGCTGTCCTTCCCTGTGCAGGCAAAGACCTTTTTATTCTGAAAACTTGTTAAAAATGGAACATTTCTAAAAGAATGGGCTGAGGATGCTGTATTGTTTTAACTGAATTGTTTAATTTTTTTAAAAAAAAACTTTTAATGATATTTTATCTAAGTGTAGTTTTAAATCATTTGAATATTGTCAGTATTTTAATTCCATTTTAGTGTTCACTTTTTGTATGTTTTCTCTGCATTGCTTACTTCTTATTTAACTATGTATTGTTCCTTATTTTAAATTATAAGCCATCTTGAGTCTCAATTGGGGAAAAGTGAAATAAAAAGATTAGTAATATTATATTAATATTATTAATATGAAATAATAATAATAATAACAATAACAACAATAATAATAATACAATGACCCATCTTCTGGTGTGACCTCTGCATGCTGCGAGTGTGTGCACATTGTGTCCATAGACTATAACAGGATGCAATGCTTGCATTGCTTGTTTTACATGAAGGTTCCTGGAAGGGAACACCTGCATAATATGGTGGGTGCACTGTAATAATAATGATGATGATGATGATGATGATGATGATGATGATGATGATGATGATGCCACTGCTGCCACCTCCTCCTCCTCCTCCTTGATGCCAGCAGTGACTGGTGCCTTCCATGTTAGTGGGATGTTGAATCTGCTCAGAATTTTAATCCAGGCTTTATGTGAGATACCTACAGTATTGGTCCTTTAAAGTTCAGACTAAAACTTAAAGTAGGTTCACCATTCCACTGACATGGGAGCCACCTGCCTAGACTAATTGGACAGGTTTCGCTTCCGCATCAAGTGCATTCAGAATCTTGCTTTTGAGTTCTGCTTTGTGCAGAGGGAATGACTTTGCTCACAAAAGGGCCCCCACTCGATTGGAAAGGGATTCTCCCATAAACATCACTGTTCATCCCTTTCAGCAGGGTCCCCTCAAGCCTCGGGACAATAGCATCTGGAAAGACTGAAGAGGCCACTTCGATGAGAAAGGAATGGGAGACAGCCCAGTCACACAGGTTAATTATCTGTTTTTAAACTGAATTGTTAACCAGCTTGTGCTGTCACTGGGAATAGTGGGATAGTTGTACAATAATTTGAATCTGGGAGGTATGACATTGCACAAGAATATTTTGCTGGCGCAATAAGTTTTGATCTTTTTAATAGACTCAACTTTTTGAAGATAGATAGATAGATAGATAGATAGATAGATAGATAGATAGATAGAATCTATATAGGTGTTATAGATAATGGCATATTTCATAAATGTCATTACAAGTCACTAGTATGACTACAAACATTATTTCTGCACACATAATTGAAGGTGGAGAATAAAATCCAATGCAGGTACTATTTGGTGTTTTCCATATTTTTCTCTATCTAGCAAACACAGGCCTAGAATGTTTCATCAAGGACTCCTTACTATTAGAAAAACATTGATGTATTGGGGAGAATTCAGGGGAAAAGATACATCAATAATTAAGGGGGTGATGGATTTGACTTAGAATGAAAGATTAAAAGAAATAAATATGTAAAGCTTGGCTAAGCAGGGACTGCAGTTGTGTGGACTTAATGACTGTCTACAAATATTTGAAAGTTGTAAACATCAAGGATGGAAAGGAATAATTTAAGGCAGTCTGAAGGGATAGAACTGTAATGAGATGCTCTTAAAGCACGGAAACATGATTCCTAATTTAAACACACATATACACAATTAGAGTGTGGAATATTAGGCCCGTGTGGAAAGTGATGAGATATGGGTACCGATGACAGATGAACTGGAAAAAAGGAACAGCTGATGATGGTACACTGACAAGCAGACTGACAGGGTGATAGAACGGAAGGTGTTTCTATCGCAATGCCTGCATTCAATGTGATATTTTGGGAAGCAAGTGCTAACTCCCACTTCAGCAAGAAAGATAAAGGGCTAAAAGTGTGTCCTGACAGCCGGGGATGCCTGCTGCATTTTTGAAGCTAAGTCGATCTTAGCCTGGCCCATGAGATGGAGCATATGAAGCCAATATCACCTATGAATCTCTTGTAGCTTGAGAGAGTTTACAAGGAACAGCAGTACCTGAATTTTGATTAAAGACTAAATACTGCTTATTGTAGGACTATTTTCAGATACCTTCAAGGGACAGCAGATGAATGTTACATTGCTGCAGCAGAGTTATAACAGCAAATGGACTGGCAGAAGAAAATTCATAAATGCTTTTTCCGTCTCATACGGTGTCGCCATGATGTGTGCTTGTGTGTGTGTGTGTGTGTGTGTGTGTAGTATCATGCTTTTCTCCCAAATGGGACCTAAGGTAGAACTCAACATGAAAACAATGTATAAAATTTAAAAACAGTAATAAAAATTTTAGAGTAATTAAATAAATGACCATATTAAAAGATGCAACAAGGTGCAATGGTTTGAACATTGAACTATGTCGCTGGAGATCAGGGTTCAAATCCCCACTTGGCCATAGAAACCCACTGGGTGAAGTTTGGTGTGTCACAGTCTCAGCCTCAGAGGAAGGTCATGGTAAGCCCCCTCTGAACAAATCTTGCCCAGAAAAATCTCTGATAGGTTTGCCTTAGGGTCACCATAAGTCAGAAATGACTTGAAGGCACACAACAATAACCATATTAAAACATCAATATTTCAATAAATATGCAATAATTGAAAATATGTTAAGACAATCAAAATGCAGTACATGGACACACCATTAAAGACCTTTCTGCATAGCCATTTAGTCACTAAAAGCTAATACAAAGAGAGCAAGGAAGGGGGCAGTCTAATCTCCCATGGCAAAGACTTCCAAGCCTAATGGCGGCCACCAAGAATGCTCTCTCCAGTGTTGTCACCAAACATACCCATGAAGATGGTGGGACTAAGGATCTTAAACTTGAGGTGGCTTATCTTGTCCCTTTTAATAGCTATGCAAGTGATAAAAATTCAATAGCAGCACATTTTGGAGGGATGGATTCACTTACATCACATAATCTACATAGATACCAATTCGCTTGTATTTATAGGGTTTTTCCAGATGTTGGTTGTTTGTATTCAAAAATAAATGTGAGAAACTAGTCAAGCTGAATTTGGCAACCTGATATTTAGGACTGCATATATAGGATTCTTGCACTGAATTTGGGGCAAGTGTTTGGCTCATATAATTCAAGAGCTTACCCTCTTTTCAACAACATTGAGAGGTAAAAGTTATCACAGGTTTTCCATTATACTGAAGACAGGGAAAGGAATGTGTCCAGATAGCATAAGGTGGGTTATAGCATGGTAAAAGATTCAACAAAAGGAAGCTGGATGATTTGACATCTTCTCCAATCTACATTGTACTACACTGCTTGGAAGGTGAGAAAGCTCAAATGTTGTTTTGGTAATTGTCGTCTTCTCTCTCAGCTATCACTGTGGGCACTTTCATAATACACATGGCTGCATCCTGTGGAATGTTGGAATTTTCTTGTTTGGCAAAGCACTCAAGTTCTTTGACAGAGAGGTTTAAATAACACTTCCTGAACTGTAAATCCCAGGATTCCAGTTAGAGTGGAATCACAGAGCTATAATTGTGTAGCGCAAAAGGGCTCCTGATTAACAACCTAGAAGGCTTCTGGTTCTGTGCCTTTGAGCTGCCAGACCACAGCTGAACTAAAATAAGATTGTCTGAGCACTCTAATGACTCTCTTTCTTCTCCTACATTCTGCTATTGTTCAGCCCTCTGTGGGTACCTCTACAAATTCTGCAGAACAGAACTAAAAAGTATTGTTTTATTGGTACCAGGGCTGACTATTAACCAGCCCTAAAATCAGGAGCATTTTTAAAAAGTTATCACTCAGAGTTAAGCAAAATTTTATATTGTCAAGTTGGTCAGATTGATACATACTTCTCTATGACACAGACTTGAATCTATCAAACAAGGATTTTTGTTTCCTTCAGTGCATCAATCTTTTCCATTTTTTCTCATGGCTGGGGAACCTATGGAATAGTGTGGGGAAAATGTACTGGGAAAGTGGTGCAGGTGCGTGCTTGTGCTGTCTCCCCATTGAAGTTATTGAGAGAGAAAAAATGAATTGCTGTTACTACTACTACTACTACTACTACTACTACTATTACTACTATATACTATTATTATAACCTACCTTTTCCCCAGTTTGGGGCCAAAGGGAGCTTATAGCAATTCTAAAAAAAAGTTAAAAAGTTAAAAATCCACACAATGCAAAAGTTAAAAAAAATGATTAAAGCTATTTTAAAAAAAAACCTCAAAACCCTAAAACCAGTTAAAAACATAAGCCATGAAAAATACTACAACAGAACAAGAATAACAAATTGAAAATCCAGCACTTTATGGAAGGCTTGCTCCACCTAAACAATCAGTTCTCAAAGCCCGTCAAGATAGAAAAGTCTTCAACTGTGCATGGAAAGAGAGTGAGGAGGATGCCAGTCTAAATTCTCTGTGGAGTGCATTCCAGAGCCTGGGGGCAGCCACTGAGAAGGCCCTTTCCTGTGTTCCCACCTAATGTACCTTGTGAGGGTAGTGAGAGAAGGGCATTATTTTCTATCCCATTTTCCTTCAAGTTCAGAGCAAAATTTGAAAAGGTTAAGCCATTAACTGTGACTAATCAACCAAACCTGTGCAGTTTTCAAAGCCTTTCTCACAGCAAGGGAAGAAAATGGCTAAAATTAAAAATCGCTTCCTTCAAAAATGAAATGAGTAAAAGGAGTTTTGCAGAATGACGATTAGTGCAGGAGTCAGAAGTAATATGTGCAACCACTTTCCCCTTTGTGTTTAGTTATTGTTGTTGCAGTTTAGTTTAGTTTAGTTCAGTTTGTAGAAGATAAATATGGCTATTTCTGCACGAGGTCAATGCATCATAGTCACCTCAAATTCTTACTCTCTGGTCTGCGCGTTGAACTGTTTTAGCTTCATAGTTTTCCTCATGGTTCTGCACATTTTCAGCCCCTAGAACAGTTCACTGCAATGAGAAACCATTATATATGAAAAACAGAAAAACTCCAATGTAAATCTCCCAAAACGGTTCTGCTTTGGTTTTCGCCTACATGCAGAAGCATAGCATTGATTCACAGGACAGAAGTGGCTTGCTATGGGCGTTCCCAGGCTGTTCCTTCTGTCATTTCCATCCCTATCTCTCTCCACCCATCAAAGGACAGGCTGCCATCATTATTGTCTTCATGCGTTAAACTGACAGCAGGGAGAGAGTGAATCTGGTAATGAACTGTTAAGATGTTTTTTTTTTCCACGTATCAACGAACATACATACCTATGCACAAATGTGGCAATGCAGAAATGTGCTAAAAATGTGAGCATTTTTTTTAAAAAAAAAACAGACCAATCAGCGATGGAGGGAAAGGATGAGGAAGGAGAATGGGAGTAGCCAGGGACTTGCTGTTCTGGATGCAGCAACCGTTGTTCTCCACAGTAGCACAATGTAAATGGGGGAGGGGGTGCAGATAACACAGTTCCTGAATTTCTGAATTCAGTGTCTAATCGGTATATAAAAACACTGCTCTTGACACAGTGTGACACCACTCCTCCCCTCTCGTGTGGAAACGGCCTGTGTTTATGTCTGTTATTTTATTGTAGCTAAAGTTCTGTTTAGTAAAAAATAATGAATAATGAAATGAGTGAAAAACTACACCCAAAATTTGAATCCTTTGTGATAAAAGTTTATTTACCTTTTTCTGAGTCAGTAGTTTCCGGACTTGAATTCCCAGATTTGTTGGATTGCCAGTTCCAGAAGCCCTGATCATTTCCCACACTGGCCTACTTCTGAAAATTTTGGTCAAACAACATGTGGAGGAGACTTAAGACTAGAAACCACTGTCTCCTGGTGAGTAAAATCAAAGCAAGAGAGTTAAAACCGGAAAACAAAATGAAGCTACCTAGCCTGAATGCCCACAACACTTTTTCTCCTCCAGTTTAATAACTACTCTGAAAGAACAATGGAAAGAAAAATTCTCTGTATTAAATGTTTGTCATTTAAGCCTTGGACAAACTGTGCCTATTATTTTCCAGTAATCCACTTTAGTAAGCAAAAATAATATGGCCCATTAATACTGTTTGAAAGCAAACTCAAATCAGCAATTCCTAAAAACCTTGCTATAAAGAAATTATATGTATAAGATGAATGATACACTATTACTAGAAATTGCTCTTTCCTATTGCCCAAGCAAAGAAGCATACCTTTATATAAGAAAGAAGCTGACTCTTCCAATCTCTCCTCCTCCAGATTTCTTACCAATGTTTTATAAGTTATTCTGTGCCATTCTTATGGCAGTATCAATTTTTCATTATCAGCAAATAAAAATATGAATACACTTTAATGGCCAAGTTCTAGGGATATGAAAATCTCTCTACCTCAATTTTGTTGTGTTTCTCCCAATCCTTCCTGCATTTCCTTGCTATCCTTTGTTTGCAATGGTTTCCAAAACTTTCATTTTCCCTTCCTATACAGGAATTTATATGTATATTGGTATGCATTTTTCTTAATGTGCACAATTTTGTATGCATTTCCCCCATTAGATAAAGTATATTTGTGCATATTTCTCTAATATGGGCAACATTAGAAATGTGAGTATGTTTATTTGCATACAATTCAAAAAGAGAGAAAAACAATGTCCCTGGTGTTCATAATTGGGTTCATCCTAATGATAGGAAATGAAAGGGTACAGACATGCCTTCATTCATAATGCTTCACATCATGAATTGGACAAAGTAATATCAATGTCTTGATTAATGGAAATTGTTTGTCCATTACTACAAACTACTTCTAGCAAACTAGCATTACTACATCCTAGCTTAAAAGCATGTATTCCAATTATTGTGGATTATATAGAACAGAGGGTATTTAATTATAAATAGCAGCAGCAGCAGCAAGAACAGGAACATTTGGAGAGGGAGTTAAAACCATGTACTAGAAGAGAAGCTTTATATTACGCTGACAATTCGTTGTTCCCCAGTAAAATAATGTGCATTATTAACTGATCTTGGAGGTCAGAACAATTAAGTTAAGACCAGAAAGAAAGAAAGAAAGAAAGAAAGAAAGAAAGAAAGAAAGAAAGAAAGAACTAAATAACTTCGAGAAGAAACATGCACTTCCAGGATGCTGCAGTATCATAACTCTTTGATTATTTCATCCTTGCTTGGAAAGAAGAGTGATTTTACCAGTTATTTTCCAAGCTATAAAAGAAAAAAATATATATATATTTGCACTTTTTTTGCTTCAGGTTTATACATCTCAAAGTCTTTGGAGAAATTAATCTGTAGAAATATGCTATAGCTTTCTGTATCAAAACACACAAAAATGTTAAAAAAGTGTGCTTCTGAAACTTATGCATAAAAATTGTGGGTTTATGTGAAAGCATGCTTTTTGGTACAAACAAAAGCTTTCAGAAGCACTCAGGGACCCCCCCCCCAAAAAAAAATCATATTATACGTGAAAACTCCACCAATTTTGTAAAATCCATGTATGTGTTTCTGGAAACATTGGAAGGGGAATTACAAAAATGTTTTTCACACAGAAAAACCCATATTTTCTGTTAGACCCACCCATTGTCTCAAGAAATTTGTGCAAAATTGCTGTTGCCAGAACATGAACATCTCATGACTTCTGTGCAAAAAAAAAAAGTAAAGAAAACAAAGGGAGGGAGGGAGGGAGGGAGGGATGGAAAGAAAAGAAAAGAAAAGAAAAGAAAAGAAAAGAAAAGAAAAGAAAAGAAAAGAAAAGCAAGGCTATGTCTACTTCTGTGCTGAATATTGGGTGAAAACTGTTCAGTATTCTAGACTCTGCAATATTCTTCCAGACTGTTTCTGAAAAAGCATGAAACCTTCCCCACTCCCCTGCAACAAGAGGAAATTGAATAACAGAAAATATTTTTTCTGTCCCTACACAACACCATTGTACCCACTTTAGTAGGAAGCAATCATGGTAATATGTTATGATCATTGAATTAGGACTGAAATAAAATTTCATTTACAGTTGAAATATGATAACATTCCAGTGCCAAGGAGACACTCTGTATGGACAGTGCCCAGAACTCACTTTTTTTGACTACAAAATGCCATGCTAGCTGGAGGAGTCTGTGAACTATAGTTTGAAAAGTTAACTTTTCCAAGCTTTCATTTGGACTTGTAGAAGACAGGGCTTCCCTGACAGGGCTGTTGTGAGGAAACGCCACTTTCTGTGCAGGTAACAAGCTTTTCTGAAGAGGTAACAATACTTTTGCACAGAAATACTATTTGATAAACAAAAATACTTTTCTTGAATATGCTACTTCCTGCTCAAAAATTTTTATATAATAATAATAATAATAATAATAATAATAATAATAATAATAATAATAATAATAATAATAATAATATAATAATAATACAACTAAAATACATAAAACCATTAAAAATATACCAATTTAAAAATCATAGTTTAAAATTGACTGAGTAGGCCTTCTAGAAGAGATAGGTCTTTAGTACTTTTTAAAATTCAGACACCTTGTTTAGCTGTTGACTCTATTCTGGCAGGTTATTCAACAGTCTAGAGGCAAACAAAAAAATGTCCTCTGGGTGACTGTTGCCAGTCTAGTCCTGTCTGGTTTAAGTAAAGGGCTCCCAGAGGACCTGAGTGTATGGGATGTGTTGTGCAGGAGATTACACACCTGTAAGTACTCTGGCTGCCATATTTTGGACCAGTTGGAGTTTCCAGACTTGGTACAAAAGTAACCTAATGTACAGTGCATTGCAGAAGTCCAACCTTGAGGTTCCCAGTGCATACACTACCATCTTTAGTCTTCCATTTCTAGGAAGGGGTGCAGTTGGTGTATCAACCACAGCTGATAATAAGCACTCCTGACCATTTCATTTATCTGAGCTTACATTTGGAGGGACAGATCTGAGAGTACTCCTAAATTGTGAACACAGTCTTTCAGGGAGAATTCTAGATGAACTAGTTGACACACCTTCAACTCTTTATTAGGACTCTTAATAGTAAGTACCTCTGTCTTATCTGTCTGGATTCAGTTTCAGTTTCCTTTTTTTCATCCAGCCCATTATCTCCTCCAAGCTTTCATTCAGAGGAGACATCCTATCATCAGCTAAGACTGTTTTCGAAGGCATGGAAAAATATACGTGTGTGTCGTCAGGATACTGTAGCACCCCACCCCATGCCTACAGATGACCTCTCCCAACAGTTTCATGTAGACATTAAAAAGCATTGGGAATAGAATGACATTTTGAGGTGTGCCATATAATAGCTCAGTTTTTGAGGAGCAGCTATCCCCAAGCACCACCATCGGCAACCTGCCTGAGAGGTAAGATTGGAACCACTGCAACATAATACTTCCAATTCCCACCCCCCAGGCATTCCAGCAGTATACCATGGTTGATGGTATTGAATATCGCTGAGAGGACTAAAAGCACCAACAGGGACACATTCTCCCCATTGATGCTAAGATGGAGATCACCCATTAAAGTGACCATAAAAGTCTCAACTCTATATCCTGCTCTGAAGCCAATTTAAAATGGGTCAAGGAAGTGTTTGTCATCCAAGACCACCAGGAATTGGAAGGCAACTGCCGTTTCAATCATCCTGTCCAAAAAAAAAGAAAGATTAGATATGGGCTTATAATTATTAAGGTCCAGGGGATCCAGGGAGGGCTTTTTTTATTAAATTATTTAAATGTATAAAAGAACACAGTGATTGAAGGGATTACATCAATAAAATTATACTTCTACAATTTTTACAAGTATTCTTATCATATTTGCTTATTTATCCCAATAACTTAGCATTTTCCTTCTTCCTCACTCCACCCCTTCCTCCCACCGCCTCCTCAAGAAGTTGGTGATTAAATATCTGTTCCTTACCCTCTAAAATTTCTGTATCTGATAACTCTGAATGTCCCATATTTCCTTTATCTTCTTTTGTTTTCTGTACAAGTCTATTATATCCTATCAATTACTTGTTAATTGCTGAGAATAAAAACATTAATAGAAAGCTTAGTTACAAACCACAAAACATAAAATTATCAATTTCTAATACCTATCAATGCTTATTTTTGTAGCCATATCTATCTTTAGATAATTTTTCTATGATAGAGATATAGATTTTCACTCCATTTTCACATCCTTTAATACTTATATTATTTCTGGCTAATTAACTTAAATTTTCTAATCCTAAGATTGCCTTCCTACCCCATATATGTTCCCAAATGGGCATTACCATTCCCCATCCATTTCTAATCTGCATTGTAGATTTTTCTGATGTTAATATCCAGATTTTGTCATATTCTTACATTTCATACAGTTTCAGTGCCCAATCTTCAATACTTGGGGGTTCCAATTATTTCCATCTTTGTGCAAAGCATAACCTTGCTGCCGCTACCATATATAATAAAGTTCTTTTTTGTGTTTTGTCCAATTTATCAAGTTTGGGAAGACAATTGATCATGTTTAATAAGTATAGCTCTGGTGTTAAAGGGAATTTTGTTTTAAATGTTGCAGAAATTATTGTGTGGATCTCATTCCAAAATTTTTTGCTTTTGGGCACATCCACCATATGTGATAAAAAGTATCTTTGCCTTCACATTTCCAACACAAATACTTTCCACCCTTTCTCATTTTAGCTAACCTGTTTGGTGCTAGGTGTCACCTATGGATCATTTTATAAAGATTTTCTCTCAAACTAACTGATTTTAGTAGAGACCATGACTGAGTCCATGACCCTACCCATTGTTCCAATGTAATGGAGTGACCAATATTCCTTGCCCATTTTAGCATACTATCTGTTACTGTTTCTTGTTCCACATCGATAGCTAATAAGATCCTATATATTTTCCCCACTCTATGATTTACTTCCAAATTTAAAAGTTCATCTATTTCTTTATCTTTAATTTTGAATCCTTCTAACTTGTTTTCTTTCTTAAATCTTTCTTTTAGTTGTTTTAGTAATAGTCAATGGATGGTGAAACCTTGCACCCTTAATTCTTCCTCTGATTTAAATTGTACATTGCCCTTTTGATAATTTAGAAGATCTCTATATATAATCCATTTGTCTATTCTTGGCATTTCCCTCTTATAAAATGCCTCATGGGCTTAGATCCAAGAAGGAATTTTTAAATATAATTTCCTTTTGTATTTTGCCCATACTCTTAAGAGGCCTTTTCTTATACAATGATTAGTGAATGCTTTATCAACTTTGGCCTTCTCATACCACAAGTAGACATGCCAACCAAAATAAATGCCCTCTCCTTCCAGTTGTAATAGTCTTTGATCTTTTAAGTTAATCCAGTCTGTTATCCAATCTAAGCAGTTAGAATCGTAATATAATTTTAAGTTTGGCAGTCCGAATCCTTTTCTTTCCTTAATGTCTGTTAAAAATTTTTTGTTTAATTCTTGTTTTTTTCTTTTGTTTAATTCTTGTTTGACTTTGTCAAATCTTTATTCCATTCTTTAAATGGTTGTTCTTTTGTTAGTATAGGCAAGTTTTGGAACAAAACATTCATTTTAGGTAATATATTCATTTTTATAGCGGCCACTCTACCCAGTAATGATAACTCCAATCTACCCCATTTTTCCATCTCTGTCCTCATATCCTTCCAAAGTCTTTTATAGTTATTATCGAATAGTTCTGAATTATTTTTTGAAATTACAGTTCCCAAATTCTTAGCTTTCTTCACTACTGTGAACTTAATTCTCCATTCCAGTTTGTTTTCTTCATTCTTTGTATTTGTTGTAATTATATATGTTTTCTCTTTATCTTAAAACCTGAGACCACCCCAAATTCCTGCAAAGTATTTGTTAATATACTTATATTTTGTAAGGGATCTTCTAGTGATATGGCCAAATCATCTGCAAATGCCCCAATTTTGATTTTTAATTTTAACACCTTGAATTTTTCTTCTTGTTGAATTTTCCTATTAAGTACATCCAGTATTGTAATAAATAATAAGGGAGACAAGGGGCAACCTTGCCTAGTCCTTTTTCCAATTGTAATAAATTGCATCTTTTCACCATTTATTATTACTTGGGCTTTCTGATTTTTATATATAGATTGAATCCATCTATTGAAGCTATTTCCTAGGTTGATCTTATTGAATACCTCCTTCCTAAATAGCCAGCTAACATTGTCAAACACCTTTTCGACATCCAACAATATCAGGGCTAACTTCTTCTCATTATGTTTGTTATAGTATTCTAATATATTAATTATATATCTAATATTGTATTTAAGTTTTCTTTGGAGGAGAAAATAATTTTGATCTCTATGTATCCAAATCTTGAAGGATTCTTTTAAACCTTTCCACTAACACTGAAGCAAAGATTTTGTAGTCAGTATTTAACAAAGATATAGGTCTATAATTTTTCATATCCAATTTATCTTTCCCTTCTTTAGGTATTGTAACAGTATTTGCTTCCTTCCATGATGGAGGGATAACCTCTTTTTCTAATTCTAGAATTACTCTTTGTAAAGGGCTTAGTAATTGTTCTTGAAATGTTTTGTAATAGAGTGCTGTGAATTCGTCTGGGCCTGGTGTTTTTCCAAATTTTAATTTTTTTTATTGAATCCATAATCTCATTATTTGTAACGGGTTTATTTAATTCTCTCCTTTGGGATTCTGTAATCTCTCGTATTTTATTTTCTAACAAATAATGTTTTATCCTGTCTTCTCTCTCTTGATCTACCTTTTCTTCAAAAAAAATTGTTCGTAGTACTTTGTAAATGCTTTTTTAATTTTATCTTGATTAATATGTATCTCTTGCCCTTCCTTTATCTCCTGAATCAATCTTTTTTCTTTTTCTTTTCTCAGTTTGTATGCTAACCATTTATTTGGCTTGTTTGCATTAAAAAAGTATCTTTGTTTCATAAACTTCCATTTTTTTCTCTACCTCCTCAGTCATATCTATATCCAATAATTTCTGTAGTGTTTTTATTTCATTACTCACTTTTCTTTTATGTGGATTCTTTTTAAAATCCTCTTCTAATTTCTTTATTTCACTCATAATCTTATTTTTCTTCTCTCTTTTTTTTCTTCCATTGAGCTTCTTGTTGTAGGAAGAAGCCTCGCATGTATGCTTTCCCTGCCTCCCATACCATTACTGTTGATGTTCCCTTATCCAGATTGTCTTTAAATAAATTTTCTAGTTCTCTTTTGGCCTCCTGTACTATTTTTTTCATTTTTTAATAGTAAATCTTTCATTTTCCAAGTATATACACATCTTTTTTCCTCTAACATTAATCTAATGGGTATGTGATCAGACAATATTCTTGGTAGTACTTCCATTTTCTGGGCTTGTCCATCTATTGTTTTAGACATAAATATGATGTCTATTCTAGACCATGATTTATGGTAGTCTGAGTAGTATGTGTATTCATTTTCATTATTATGGAGTTTTCTCCACACATCCATCAACCCTAAAATCATCTGGAAGAATGATGAGGGGAGTTTACCTTTTCTTTTCTTATCTTTTAGATTCTCTATTCTATCCTTTTCAGGCTCGATCACCCTATTAAAATCCCCCATCATTATTATCTCTTGATAGTCAAGGACCATTACTTTTTGACACATTTTTTTATAAAACTCACTTTTATTTTCTAGTGGACCATATATGCCAAGAATTACGGTTTTATTATTAAATGTATTTAATTCAATTCCAATATAGCTACCTTTTGTGTCTTTCAAAATCTCTCTGGCTTTGAATTTTTTTATTCACATAAATTACAACTCCTCTCTTTTTTTTTCCAGTTGCTGTGGTGAAAACTTCTCCTAATTTGGGATTATTTAGTAATGACAAATCCAAATTCCTTATGTGTATTTCTTGTAGGCATATAATTTCACTTTTTTTTCCCCTAAGAAATGAAAGATTTTTTTTTCTTTTTTGGTAGTGAATTTAGCCCTCTGATGTTCCAAGAAAGAATCTGAATTTGCATCTTTTCATATTACAAAAATATAATTCTTAAGTGTTACTGTCGTCTTCTAAATTTTCCTCCTCTGAAACTAATACCATCTCTTCTTCTTGTCCTGAATTAGTTCCTTTCTCCTGTTGCAGTGATTCTTCTGAGTTGCCTTCATAACAGACATATCTTTTTTATTTATACATACAAATAATTCCTTCAATTTTACCCCATCCGTATGAGATTCCTTTTTTCTCTAAGATCTGAGTCAAAAAAATATAGTCTTTTCTTCTTTTCAAAAGTTGGGACAGTACATCTTTAAAAAAATTTAGCTCCACTTCTTCCAATATCAGGTTACTGGTGTAACTTTGTTGAATTATTATCTCTTTCACTCGTTCCCTCACAAAATAAATTAAAATATCTCATGGAATCTTCTTCTTTGCAATTAGTGAATTAATTCTAAAAATTCAGTCCATTTCCAGGTCTAATTGTTCTGTGGGCCAGTTTATAAATTGGGCTATTGCTGTGATTAATTTACTGTACAAATCTTCTCCTTCTTGTTCTTCCAGACCTCTTCTTTTTAAGCATTTCTCGTTGTATCTAATTTCTATTAACGTGCATCTCTTTCCATTCTGTTCAATTATTGCTTCAACTTCTGTTGTGCGCTTCTCCAATTTTTTTTGTCTTTTCTTGTACTACATCAACTCTACTATTCATATTTCTCAAATCTTTTGTCACTAATTTGAGTTTCTGGCCAAGTCTTTCCACTTCTTTTCTTACTTCTCTGACCTCTTTCTTTACTTCAATAGTCATATTTTTTATTTCCATGCTCACTTCACTTCTCATTTTCTTCACTTCTTCTAACAAAATTTGATAAGGGTCTGGAATATTTTGCTGTGGTTCCAGTGAGGGTCTTCTTTAAGTCAAAGTCTGTATCTGTATCTGAGTCATGAATTTTCTCTTCCCAGCAGCTGCTGCCATCCTTAAGTTCTGTTTGAGTTCTCTTTAATCGGTTCCTTGCTATTGATATTAATTCAGTTTTATGTCTTAAGTCTCTTCAAATCACTTTTGTTGTTTTTTGTTATTATTGAATTATTAAATTATTTATGTGTTTTAACTTATTAAATTATCTACCTCTTAAATTTAATTCCTAATGATTATCTGAAACTACACTTTTTAATTAATTACTTCTTAAATAATTTAAACTAAACTAATTACTTTTTAACTAATTGTAGTCACTCTCTACTCTAATCCACTTCTGTCGTTATGTCTATATAAGGCAGGCAAAGTTTTCACAAAATATTTTAAACACAGTCAGTCAATAACAATACGAAGGGAAGGGAAGAGCAGAAGATTTATAGATTATTCTGTCTACAACTCTAAATGACAAGGCGAGAGGGAAAGAAAAAGAAACCTCCTGTGCCTCTAAACAGAAGAGTATCTTAACAAAACAAAAAGTTCAATTGTCCTGCTATATACCAGCTTCTCTCCTCTTTCCAATTTAGCTTATCTTATACAGTTCTATACAGGTTATGTATCTTATATATTATGTATCTTATCTAGCTCTACAGCAGTCAAACCATCAGTCTCCCCTGCTGCTCTTATCGATTTTAACAATCTACCATTTTTAACTAATCACAAAATAAAGAACTTATATTTATATATCAGCAATGCTGATATGCTTATATATCTATTATATCTCAATTTCCATAACCTCTAGTGTTTAGAGAATCAAATGTTGAGAATTTGTTATGATTATTTCTTGTCTTGTCGAACCATAGTGGGATCTGTTGAACAGTTGTGTCTCAACTCTCCTTTCCTGTTGATCTGATGTTTCTCTGTTCTTTGTAGTGTCTCTATCAATATCAGTTTTTCTCTATTGTAGCTCCTCCTGAAAATTCTTCCAAACTGTTCTGGTTGTAAAGTCCAGTTTTAATTGTTCAAATAATGAATTTTCTCTTCTTTTAAACAAACTCCAACAGTCAAAAGTCCCCTTACAATATGTTTTCTAGTTGGTCTCCCTTCTGTAATCAATCAGTCCAATGTCATTTTCCAATCTCGAGTCCGTTATTTTCAGTCTCTGCATACTTTCATTACTTTTAACTGTCCAATTTAACAAGGTCTTTTTTCAAAAATGCACGGCAAACCTTTATATTTCCTTGGTTTAAAAAATCTCAATTAATATGCTGTATGTAGAAGATGTTACTTTCTTTAGTATCCTGTCTTTTCTCTGGGGTGGTTCTCCCTAAAAGTGTTGTCCATTATATTGTTGCCCGTAGAAATTATAAGCTTTAATTATAATAGTCCATAAGCAATCCATAAATAACAGTCCTCAAAATAATATTTTATACTTCCTCTGTTATTTAAACTTCATAGCTCTTTTTGGCAGTATGAATCTCCTCCACTGCCTATATATACTTGCTAAAGTTTTTTAAGACTTGCTTGTCTCTCAAGGGATTGATTAAGTATTTTCTTTAAATCTTAATGGCTGGAACAATCTTAATAGAGAGGTGATCAACTTAACTCAACTTTTTGAGGGCAGACTTTTCATTAATCTCCCATAACCCATTAATTGTTAAATTTGGAATAATGACAAAGATTTACCCATTTACAAGCGCCAATCGGGAAAATGGTGATTCTCTGTCACTCTTTGTGGCTTTCGTACCTGAAGCTCTTCCCGGTGATCTGTCCTCCACTTTCCTCTTTCTGTCACCTTCTTTTTTCGGGTACTGTCCACTCAGAGTCGCCCCTATGGGAACCCCTTTGAATCCCTTTTACCAAAGGGGTTTTTCAAGCCCATTTCTAGTTATTTACATGGGCTATTCCCCTTGATCGCCGGCTGTGAAGAGCAGCCACTCGCCACGCCATCTTCCCTTCTCATTACAGGGAGGGCTTTTTCAAAAGTGATCTAACGACTGCTTTTTTAAAACAAGATGGAAAGTTCCCATCCCTGAGAGATGCATTAGCAATATGTTGTGTTTGAAATCTAAATGCATCTCCTTTCTGGATGATCAGCCAAGATAGATAGGAATTCAGAAAAGAAGTTGTCCTCCTTACTTGCCCCAGCAACTTGTCCACATCAGCAGTACTCACCAATTGAAACTGATCCAGTATAATATCACTCATAGAGTTGCTAGACACTTCATTGTTGATTTTGCTCCAAGGATGGCATCTAAGTTGGCTCTTATGCAAGAGATTTTATCTGTGAAATGGTCATTAAAATCATCATAGTGAGCTACACACATAGTGAGCTATTAATAAATCCCCAACTGTGCAGATTCCCATCAGTCTAGGTTTCTCCTCTTCAGGGTTTCCTGACAATAGAAACAAATTTTTGAATATTTTCTGAATATTTCTAATTTTATTTCAATCCCTATTCCAAGAAGATCACAGAGATGGGGGAAATTGGTCTATTCCACTTTCTCCCATATTTGAATTGCTTACCTCTCAAATTCTTTCCACTCCAAATATGCAATATGGGAATACTGGTAAATTCTTGAACAAAGCAAATGAAAATACACCCTCCCCAACTTGCACTGCCCAAATCCAAGAGGTACAACTATTCCTAGAAGGGAGACAACCATGCTGCAAGTGCCTGTCAGCTGAATGATAAAGATGATGAGCCTCTCAAGAAAAAAAGAGATAGCAACTCTAATACCACCCTATCAACATGACTGAATTCATAGGGATGCAAACCTAGACTTCTAAGAGTTAAATTTTGGTCCAAATGGACAAATGTTTCTATTTGGGTTTCTCTCTCACTACTACTCTGTTGTTGTTGTTGCTGTTGTTGTTGTTGTTGCTGTTATCATCAAATTTTCTTCATCCTGAATATGAGGGCACTTTATTCATACTTATCAAATTAATTACAAAGTTGCTATGCATCCATTTCATCACCACTATGGCAGTTGACCCTTAGTTTGGCCCCTGTATCAGTTGATGGGAAGCCGATGCTCAATTCTAACAGCATACCAAAGAGCACTAAAATACATTGCAAAGCAGGTTGCTCAAGTAATGGACTGTAGACTAAGTTGAAATATATATTACCTGGTCAAGATACTAAACCATAGAGAAGCATCCCTGAGCACACACATCACACACACAAACTTCACCTATTCACTTTTCCCTGGAAAATGAAATATTAAAATTTGTGAGGCAAAGTGCACTTTGCCTCCTAGTGAGTCTTGAAATGTGCAAAATCTGATCCTTTTCTGATGAATCTCAATGCCAACAAAAGCCTCTTATGTCTCTGGAAAAATGTGATATGTCCAGTAATATTCTGTCTAAGTTAATTTGAGCACTTTACTATAACAGTTGCTTTAACAAAATAAAAGTCAAGCTCTGACTTGGAGTAATTTGTGGGCATGCCTCTAAATGCACGTAAAACTGAACTCACATTTTCTTTTCCTGCATTACTTCAAAGGGAAGTTCGGAAAAGTATCAGATGTGTAGCCATGTCTTCCCTGTAAGTAAACAAATTGAGTTCTGCTATAGGAGTAGGTGAAGCTAATTCAAGCTCTCTCCAGTGGGAATTAAGTATCACCTGCCCACAGACCTTCAAATCTGTTTGCTCAAGTGTGTGTGTTACCACTAATCACAACTGATGAGGTAAATTAGAGGTAAAGAAAGGTGAGAGACAGTTTCAAAGGGACCCAGTTCTTAAGCCCACAAAAGCTTTTGTAAAGTAAACTCTTGGGCAACTTTTTCCAGAAAAGGGGGGAGGGGGGAAGCACTTGTTAAATCAAGCATGTGGGAAATAACAAACAAAGAAAAAACCTGATGCATTCCTCATTCATGCCTCCAGGGCCATCCAGTGTGTTTCTTTATCTGTATTCCTCTGTGCTTGGTGCACTTTGTATTTTCTATTTCACACTATGCATTTTCAGAAGTGTTTGTTATCTCTGCCTTTGGGAACATATCTGTGTTCTTGTAAAATCATGATTGGAAAGTCATTGGGTGGGGGAACAAAGTTGACTTAAATAACTAGAATGATAGTTGAAGTAGCAGAAGTGGCACTGATAGTAATTACTGTTGTTCTTGTGGAAAATGCTAGATCTTGTGCTGAAATGTTTTGATGCGTTCACTCAGGAGCCTTAGGTATGTGCCCCCTCTGACCCTTACTTTGTCAATAAATACCATACCAATCAGATACAGTAAATGAAATGCCAACCTACTAAGAATAGTATGAAGTATATACACACACACACACAAGCAGGCAATCTCTGGCCAGTCTCTGATATACCTCTCCCAAAAAGAAGTTACTTAGCCCCAAGTAACTCATGAGAACACATGAAGTGTGGGAAGGCTTCAGTCCCTGAAGTTCTCCAAAGGGACTAGCAAAAGGAGTATAATAAGACAGTGAGTGGCTTACCCTGACAGATTGGGCTTCCCTGTGGGGAGGAGTATGCAGGTAATCATCCCTCCAAACAGAGGGGAGGGAACAGCAGAAGTAGAGTAGACTCAGGAGAAAGGGTTCATTCTCTCCCGAAACTTCCATTTTTTTCCAGAGGATGCCTGCTACAGCATAACATGATTTTACCATATTATACAAGTACTTCCTCATCTGAACTAGCTTCCAGTCAATTTCTAAGATGACTTCAAAGTGCTGGATTTCATCTTCAAAGCCATTAACATCTGCAGATTTATTTGCTTAGAGTTTTGCCTCTTTCAATGCAGAATTAGCCAGCTACTGTGATCATCTTAGGAGGATCTTCTCTAGGTATATCTGCAAACTGAGGAAGAGTGGATGAATTCAAAGAAAGGGCCTTTTGGGTGGTGCCATCCCACCTACGCCACAGTGATCTCTGCAAGTATTGCTGATACATACTAGGAAAAAAATAAATCCTTGACTTTCTGTCCTCACATGCAAGGATAAATAATTTCCTGTACTTTTCTCCTTGCTGTAGAAGACAATGAGTGTTTTTACTCAGTTTGCATTTAAACATGCTAAAGTGTTTGGAGGATTTTTCTGTGTGGAAAAATACGTGGCTTTTTGTGCAAATAATATGTTTTATGTTTAGAAAATATGTTTCATGCAGGAGAAACAGATTTTTCTGCAAAGAAGATGGGTGGGTTTTTGTGCAATAAAACCTGCATATCTTTCTGTGCAGAAAAATCCCCTGGGACACTTCAATATATTTGAATACACAGAAGAAAGTGGACAATAGTCTCACTACTCCTGTAATTCCTAATGGAGTTTCCCAGCTGTTTCCCATTTTTCAAGCATGAAATGAATATTAAAGAACTTTAATTCCATCCCTAATGCATGCTTTGTGTTCCTTTTGCCACCAAGGAAAGTCATTACTGTTTCTTCAAGCTTTTTAATTAACTTACCTAGTGATTTTTAAAACTGCCCAGTACCCAACGTTCTTTGGGCAGCATACAGATTTTCAAAACTTCTAATACTTTTGTTGGATCTCTACAATGATTTAATAATAATAATAAAAAAAAATCCTGTCCAGAGTCCAGCCAGAAAAAACTGAAAAAATCCCCTTGAAGTAACACTGAAAGTACACGACACACTTAACACACTTCCATCAAGCTGGTGGGATGTAAAAGTTCATACCTTTGGCTGATGTTTGTACAGAATGTGCAGGTGTTACTACTGTGATTGGTATCAGGGATCTAGGGATCTAGGAATCTAGGAATGATCCAAGGTATGATTAAGACCTTAATCATGCCTAAAATGTATTGGAGGATGGTCCATTTTAGTATACAGTTTTGGAAGACCTTCATCAATAAGCTTAGATATCAATGTAAATAGCCTCCCCTTCACATTTGGCAAGTATGCCCAGAGAAGATCTTCTGGAGGTGAACAGTGGCCATTTCCGCACTAGACTGTTGTAGTGCTACTATTCCACTTTCAACATCCTATGGAATCCTGGGGCTTGTAGTTTAGGGAGGGGTATCTAGAATTCTCAGCCAGAGAGCTCTTTGGCCTCAGGAAACTACAAATCCCAGAATTCCACAGGATGTTGAAAGTGGAATAAGAGCACTATAACAGTCTTGTGCGGAAATGGCCAGTGTCTGGCTAAGTACATATTGAAAATATCTATATCAATAACATTAGTTAAATTTGGTGTTATTTTTCTGTAGTCTCAGGTATCCTACTATCCCTTCCCCCATTGCGTGGAGGCAATAAACATTTTACTTTTCTATTATTTGTATTCAGTGTCAGGCTTTTATTTACTAAAACTACTTTGAAGGCTTTAAAATAGATCTCCAAAGTGGAAAATCTGTTGCACCAGACTTTAAATGCCACATTAGGGAAGCTTTTAAAAAAAAAAAACACCATTTTTTTCATTGTCTTTACCTTGAAATTACTCTATAATCTGCAAGCTGAAAGAAGTAAATGATAGCATGCTGTAAGACTTCGACTGTATGTATTCATAATTATTTTTTTTCCTCTGCTGCTTAGATTTCATACTCTGTGTGTGGAATCTGAACTTATTTCCTTGGCTTTTTAATATAAAATGCCTTTGGTAGACATTCAAATTATTCTATGGCCCTCACTTCACAAGTAATAGCTCTAGTATTTTCTGTTTAGTTTTCAAAGCAGGTTTGGAACTATTCCACACAGAGATGAAAACATGGCCATCCAATTTCTTGTGGTATTTTCCCTTCATATTCTATTTGTGATTGTTTCCACTTTAAAAGAGGACCCTGAAAGCATTAAAAAAAAAAAAAGCAAACCTATGTCATGAAAGGAAAACAAAATAAAACAATAGCAGTGTGTAGAAACAATATGAAGAGTGCTGATATTTTAGTAATTCTAATAAGGTATTATAGAAACCTTCATTTTGTGTCTGTGCTTGAATCACAGGACTACTTTCGCCCCATTTTTTGCTCATGAAAACACCAATATTAGCAGTTTGAATCACAATCCACCACTTTTAGAAGAGGTTTTTCCACTCCACAGCCTGTAATTAGATAGATGGATGGATGGATGGATGGACGGACGGACAGACAGACAGACAGATAGCTTATGGAACTGTAATTCCAAACCTTTGTTTCTAGCCCTGGGGAAACAGCCTGGATTGTTTCACATACTATGACTTGAGGGTGTATCTGTGAGGCATGTATGTGCACTCATAAAAAAGATTAATCAACCATAGCATGGACCTGGAAGAGCAGGGCAAGGAGAGGGCAAGCTTCCCCAAGACTACACTGGAAACTTAGCCCCTGAAATGTTCCGGTAAAATTGAATGGCCAAGACTCCAATGTAGTTGTGCCTCCTCAGGAACTAACAGTTAGAAGTATACTAAATGATTAAAAAAAAACCTTAGAAATATTAAGTCAACGATCATCATTGAGCCCTCCCAGGGATACTGAAGGCTGCTTGAAATCTCCTGTGCACATTTACTTGGGAGTAAGATACACTAAGAGCCATCAGGATTGAGTGGTCTGAGCATTGGACTATGATCCTGGAGACAAGAGTTCAGTTTCCCAGTCAGACATGGAAACCTTCTGGGTCACACACTTTCAGCCCCAGAAACTTCCGTGATCAGTTCACCTTAAGGTTGCCGTAAGTCAGAAACACTTAACAGGCACTTAACAACAACAAGCTACTCTGAATACATTGAGTCCACATTGTGCTTGCAAGAATCTTCATATTTAAGGGTGTTTCAGTGATCATAGAAGGGAAAAGTAGTTTGACCTACCCTGCAGATAGCTCTAAGTAGACAAAACTAATAACTTGGCCAAAAATGTTGAGCCCCCGTCCAACTTGTTTAAAAATAATTTTCCGATAATTGTATTAAATTTTATTAAATGCACACTGTATGTGTATGCATATGTGTGGAAGCACATTTACAGTACTAGGAATACATTCCAGTGAGCCATGAGACAGACATAGTTTATAAACAAACATGTGCAAAATGCTTTAAATGAATTACAGTCATCCCTCCACATTTGCAGGTTTGACTTTTGCAAACGTAATTATTTGTGGATTGTTTGCTGCCACATCTCCTTCCTTCATGCACTCACTCACATGAGCTGGTGGGAGGAGAGGGAGGAGGGAGGGTACATGCATGTGTTTCCTTGCTCCCTCACTTGCATGAGTGGGTTGGAAGGGAATATGATAGGTGGAGCTCAAGGAGAGTGGAAGCATGCATACTTTTCCTTGCTCACTCACTCATACAGATGGGGGTAAAGGGATGAACAGGGGAGCAGGAGAAGAAGGGTGCACATGTGCACTTTCTCACTTGGACAGGTTGGTGGGGGGAAAGGGATGGGATGGAAGAACTGGAGAACAGAGGGTGTGCACATGCATTTCCTCATTCTCTCAGGTGGGAGGGGGAAGATATTAATGTTTTTCCACTTTTGTGGGGTCTTTCACCCCTAATCTCTGTGAAAATGAAGGGCTAAACATTTTACTGTGTGGTCATGCCTAGCTGTGCCTTGGACAAAGCACAGCATCTGCTTAGATCAGCGCTTATAGAGTTTCATGAAAATGCAAAAATATACTAGCTATTTATTTCATTGTTATAGTGTTTTTACTTCCAGCAGTGGGAGAGGTGCTTGTGGGTTTTTCTTATATACAGGAGAAGTAAAGCTGAGTGGTTTTGCACCATAACTTGGAGCATGAAAATTTGCTTCTGCTCTACTTCACTGGCTCAGTTCCTAATGTAATAAAATGGTGGTCATTTCATACCTTAGTAATAATTATTTTCTTCAATCTTCTCTCATATAACTTCTAATTCTATAGCAGTATGGATAATATGGATAATAGCAATGAAACATCTCTACACGTATATACCAGACCCCTTCAGAAGAAGCAGCCATGCAGAAGAACAAGAGCAAAGAATCTTGAGCATGTATCCAAGATAAGCAGATTTCTTGAGCTATATATGGAGTGTCCCACTATTTTATGCCATTCTCAGGTGGCGGACAAACAGAAAATGAGATAGAAAAGTCCATAACATGAAACATCTTGAATGTGAGATATTTCTTTGTAAAGCTGAAAGGAATGAAAGATAAGTACACTATGCATAACAGTAGAAATAAGTGCTGGCACACTACTTTTGCTCTGTTTAATTGGACATTGACCTTTTCCACATGGAGTTTTTGAAACGGTGCAGTCCATCCTCCAAGGAGGACGTCTACACCTTGGACCAAACTGGGTCAGACCTATTTAAGGTAGATCCGTACCTCAGTCTGGTCCGGAATGACCCCTCCAGCGTACTTTTGAAAGACCTGTTTATTTCGATCTTTCAAAAGCACACAGCGCACCACTGCGAGCCTGCCCCTTTATGCAGATTTGCAGGCTTGCACCAATGCGAGCCTTCAATCTGCCTGGGGGTGGGCTTTAGGCTGGCGAACTTCAGCGGTTGGTTGAGACCCTCGACCAACCGGAAGCCGCCATTTGGGACACCGGAGCAGTGCGTATTGATGAGCACGCACTGCTCCGGAGCGCCGTGGACTGAACCGGGGAGCCAAAAGGTCCAGTGAGTAGCGGCACAGGGCAATTCCTTCGCCCAGTGTGGAAAAGGCCATTGTTCCATGAGAGAAATCTCTGATCTTCATTCAGTCCTATATGAATAGCCTCAAATTTACACATGATCAGAAAAAAAATAATAGAAAATCTTATGCCACAATAAATCTGTCAATCCTCAAGGTGCTAGAAGATTTTGGTTAGAGATGGGCCAACCAAATCCTCAAATCCTCGAATCCTCAGGAAGGATTTGAGACTCATGAATCCGAATCCCTGGGCCAAAATAGGCAAACTGAATCTTTCGAATACACCAACCAAATAGTTTGTTGGAGACTGGACACCTGAAAACCTGAGAGACAAGGATGCCTGAAAATATGGAGACCAGATACATGAGGCGAGATGGCAAATTGTGAGTTTTTCCCTTAGAATAATAATGGCCTTTGCTAACAATTTCAGAAATTACATCTGGGGTTGTATTCTAATATATTTAAATTGAATATTTAAATATTAAATGTTCAGCACTTGACTGGAAGGTATAGACTTGAGATTTCAAGGACAACTGAAAGATTCCTTTGCATAATTCCCTTGCGAAGCTCTTTCATACACAATTCTGTGGTTTGTAGTTTTACAAGGTGTCACAGCCTTCTCTGCCAAAGTGTGCTGGTGCATCATCAAACTACAAACCCCAGGACTCCAGAACGAGCTATGCAAAGAAAATCCAGTTTTGACCTGGATTAGCTTTCTACTGTAGTATGTGGCCCTTTATACACAGGCAGGAAAATGTGGGATTAATCCACATTTTCCTGCCTGTGTACAAAGGGCCTTCATGTCATTTTCAATCTGGGGAAATCTTGAGGTAAAACTATGACAATTGTCCTGGACAGATTTCTTCAGGGAGGTTTGCCTTTGCCTAGGCTTTTGCTAAGGCTGAGGTTTTGCCCAAGATTATCCTTCTTTCCTTTACTTTTTAAACCCTTTTTAATGAAAGGATTTGACAGATTCAAGATTTGTGAGATTCGTGGATTCCCAGTACCTTCCAGGGATTTCGATACACACTTGGATTTGGAAAATTCTGGATTTGTCCCATCCCTAATTTTGGTTCATAAAACAGACCTACATTTTATAAAATTAACATTGTGTAGACTGTGTATCACTGAGTTGGCCAAATATATATATCAACTTTCTCCAACCTGATCCACGCCTACAATTCCCATCAGCCTCAGAATGGCTAATTGTTGCGGGGGGGGGTGTTCTCAGTCCAAAATGCCAGAAAGACAACTAGGTGGAGACAGAAATGAAGGGCAGAAGGAAACTGCCCCCACTGGCCCTAACTGAACATCATGCCTGCCTAGCACATTCTCCTCTTCTTCAGCCCAGGGTCCAGACTGTGTCTAGGAAAACGAGGATGAGTAGAGCTGCTTCCATTTTGCATAGCAATCAAGCACAACTTTTTTCTTCAGATGTTTCTAGTCTGCATTTGATGTTTCGTAGAGAGATAAAATGCCTGGGGCAAGTGTTTGTCAGCAACCTATAGCAGAGAGGCTTAGGTTTATGTTTGGAGGTGTTTCAGTAAAGACATCTTGCGATCCTTGCAAGAATCCCAAGACAGTTTAACACTTGCTTTTTTTTGAAGGGACTTTAGGGATACACTGATTATTAAAACAGAGCTACTTGTCCAACTTCATATTAGATTAGATAAGAAAGGCATTTTGCCAGCAGCAACAAATTTGAAATCTCTTAATTTTCTTTTCTTGCTTCTGTGGCTGTTTAGCAGTTCAGATAAAACAAGCAGTATTTTTCTTTTAAAAGAGAAAAAAAAAGGAATGATGAGCATCAGAACTCAAGTTAATGCAGAACAAATTGAATTTTTTCTGAAGTATCTCTTCGCCTCTAATGTTCATTCAGGTGCCCAGATTCATTTTTAAGACCTCCCCTCCCTTTTTGTTTGTTTGCTTCTTTAGCAATATCACACGACTCTCTCTCCCTCTCTGTTTCCCTGAGATACAGCAGAGTGGGTTGGTGAGGGGCTTAAACAAATGGTTCCAGTTTGCAAAAGGAGAAGTTCAAGTTCATTCCAAGAGAAGCTGTTTTATTGCTCTTGCTGGTAGAATTCACATCATCGATCTCCCTCATCTGCTTCCCTTTCCCAGCAGCTATTTGCTATTTTTGCTTTTCCAGTTAATAGGAGAGCATGTAGCCTCAGAAGTTTCTATTATCTGGCTGCAGCCACTGCCTGATCCAGCTGTTGCCCAAGTCAATTCCAGGCTTTCCAATGAGGTCAGTAAATTTTAGATCATGTTCTTAAGGCTACAGAAAAAACAGAGCTATATATTTTTACAACAGTTGTGGTCAAATTTGTCATGAAAGTCTGCAAGGATATATAACTTCAAACACACAGACCCTCTAGACATTCCTGTCCAGATTCAGCTGTTTGTGCATGCAGTCCCAGTGGTAGGAATGAGAAAATCTGTCAGTTATCATTTCTGTTGAATTTCTCTAAATTTCACCAGCATTCTAATTTGTACTGTATCCTGCTGTAAGACCACCACCACCCTACTTTCTACATGGAAATTCACAGTTATTTTATTAGGCACTTCTCATAATTGACATATTTTTACACATTGTCCCTATTGATTAAAGTGTGTTGGAATATGATGTTTCTCTGTTTCGATGCCATTCCATTTTTCCATTCCACCGACATTTTGACTGAAAAAATGACAAGTGTCCCTCAAAGATCTTTGAACGTATGAGGTGTTTGTTCTCAGACCAGGCATCTAGAAGATGGATGCTCTGTACCTTGTCACTTATGGCTGTTAAGGAAATAAAGGTATGAACTGGGAAGAACCACTTCTGAATGTTGTGGTAGGAGGAGATCCTTATGGTATTGAGGCAATGGAAGTTGAAAATCAAGGTTTATATAATATAAAAATGTAAAGAAGTTGCTTTGCTAACTTGCTGTTATTAGCATTGGGTGCTGAAAGGGTTAACAAGTGCTTTGATGTTGTATTCTAAAATACTTAAAATGTTCTATATGGGAACTGTAGAGATGAGTTTACTGGATGGACAGGTTGACCTGGAGACAGGGACCAGCTAGAAGCTTAATGAATTGCAACCGCCAATTGGACACCTGGACAGGTAGAAAATGGGTAAGGCTTTAGTTGAGTAAGAAAAAGACAAGGCCATAATGAGAAACATCAAAAGATTCCTTAGTAGATGGATACAAAATTGACATAACTAGAGAAAGGAAGCCAACATGTCAGCCTGACCTGGGAACATGTTACAGAAGGGATGTAAGCCAAAGATAACTAAGTAGCATATGGAATGTCTTGACCAATGAGAGTGAATTGTAAAGAACCAATCAAATGATGGATCCTGAAACCTGTAACCAATCAGATGTTGCTGGCAAAATGTATTTTAAGGATTGTAACCCCTTTGTCTGGGTCCTTGATTTGCCTAAGGCCAAGACCCATTACTGCACAGTAATTCAATAAAGCTTCTGTTGGAAAGACACTTAACTGGTGCTACTTCTTTTGAGTGCACCAAGCACGGACCTGGGAGACCTTCTGTCTATTTAGGTATGACAGTATCTCTCAAAACTTTCTCTGAAGTAATGCACAGACCAGGGGCTGAATCTGGCCTGGGAAACACACTGCTCTTATTCTGGAGCAGAGAGAGAGCCAGAGACCAATCCGTATCACCACCATAGGCTTTATGTCCATGAGCTCACTAAATTACCTTATGTTCCTTCTCTTTTCCTCCAAAACGGCAACTTGAGGGGAACTGTGTTTTTTTGATAGAGGGGGTGAGAAAGGAGGCTTCACTTTCTTGCACACTGTGGGGGCTTTGGGCAAAATTTTGAGTGTCTTTCTCTTAAAAAATACCCAAAAACAAAGATATATTTTAAAAATTGGGGGAGGGGAGGGGGGTTCAGGGAACTTTGGGACTTTGAGGGCAGCCATAATGAAGTGAGGGGGGCACATGCCACACACAAGCTTCACTTTTCCCACACCATACCACCAGAGTGTTGTAAAACACAATTAAAATATGTTAAAATAAAAATATTAAAAAGACTTCCAAAAATAACTTTATTATTTTTAGTACTATTTTTAGTATTATTTTGGCTGAGTTCCCGTTCTGACCATTGGACTGTTTATTGTTTCTGCTCTCAGGAGGCAGAGAACACCAGGCCTCATCTCCCCTGATGAGGACGCACTCTTCTCCCAGGTGAGGAAGGGAAGGGGGGCTAGAAATGGGAAAGACTGGCATTTTCCCCTCCCTCCTTCCTTAGGGAAATGCCTTCAGAATAGATCCACCCCACGACCTTTTGCTGCCCGAGCCAAATGGTAAGATAGCGCTCTCTCCTTTTCTTTCCCCAGTCAGGAGAAGAGGAGGATTCTAGCTGGACCACTCCCCTCTCCTTGGCCTTCAAACCCAGTCATTGCTTCCATTTTGCATTGCCTCTCCCTGCTGTACCTCTCCCCCTCTTTTCTACAGCCATCGTTTCTTTCTCCCTGGGCTTCCTTCTCTCCCTCACTCTTTTTTGTGGGTTGCATCTGATGAGCGGAAGGGGGTCCCACATTTCACTCCTCCCCCACAACTGTCTTTCTCAGGGTCCAGAAGATGCTGCCTTGGATGGCACGAGCAGCCTGGAGGATGTGGAGAATGAGACTGTGTCTAGCTCGTCCAGGTACTTTCTTCTCCACTGGGGGAATAACATTGCTACCCCCAAGTGCTTTCCTCTCCCTGCCTTGATCTCGCAGAGCCAGAGACACCTGGAACTACCCACCCAGCCCCAGTCCCTGCCATTCCCTGGCATGGGAAGGCTGCCATTTCCAGTCCTCTCTCAACCCCCTGTGTCTCTCTGCCCAGCCCCCTGGACTTGGAGAAGAGGAGGAGGAAGCTGCCCTCCATCCTTCCCGGTGGCCCTCTTGTGATCAGGAGAAGGTAAGAGAGAGAGTTCCCCTTGGTAAAACCTGGAACCACCACCAGGAAGGCATCACCCCAGCCCCCAGCCCCATTGAGGTAGATGGAAGGTGCCTCTTTCTGCTGAATGGCAGGCTTCTCTCAGAGAAGTGGGCCCTCTCTTGACTGGACCAACTGGATTCAGACAAGGGGCCTGTTTTTCAGTGAGCATCCCCCCCACTCTGCTTCCCACTCCCTCTCAGCCCCAGAAGCCTTTGCAGGGCTCCCTGCAGGTGCCCTGATTTCCTCTCTTTCTTTTCCGGCAGTGCAAGTAGCTTCTCCACTGACTCTGCCAGCTGCTCTCCAGTCCCTCCTTCGTAGAGGCCACACAGGCAGTGGACTACGTGGCCGAGAAACACTTGGGATTGGCCATCGAGCACTTTCTTGAGTCCACAGCGAGGTAGGAAGACTGCCTCTTGTTCTGCCCCAAGGAGTGTCCAGTCCTGGGGCCCCCCTCTCACTCCCTCTTCCTCTTCCCAGGCAATGTGCTGAGTTGATACGTGCAACCTTCAACTCACCAGGCTGCAATGTGGATGCGGCGCTGGACCTGCTCCTGGTCCAGGTGAAGGGAGGCCCTCACCCTTTGGATGCAGCCACGGTAAGGACCTCACTGCCCAGAAGAAGTCCCAGCTGCACTGGCCCACCCATTCCCCTCGCCTGGTTCTCTGGTGTCTTCCAGGTAGAAGGAAGTCCCATCAGATGGACCTGTGAGGGAGAAGGAGATCTCTAGATAGTTCTGAGGACAACCCAGTTTTCCTCGCCTGCACCTTGTTTTGGGGGACAGGGGAAGGAGACAGCAACCCTCCTTCCCTCCTGAGCATCCACACTTGTTGAGGCCCAAACTTCCTTCTCTCCACAGGTGCAGGTCCCCCGAGCCATCCATTGGATCATCCCCTACATCTGTGACATCCAGATACTGGAGCAGCTGTGGGTCCCAGAGCTCCTCCCCACTCTGTGAAGCTGTTCTTTGAGGCCACCAAGATGGAGGAGGAGGAACGGACCAGTGGGAAGCCAGAGAACAACTCCTTGTCTTCTGAGTAAGCCGGGTGATTAGGAGAGGGGTGGATGGAGAAATGGTCAGGGGAGTTTCTGGCCCTCTTGAGGGGCCGGATGTGAGAGTCCATGCCGCCGCCCCCAGCAAGCAAGCAAGCAAGCAAGCATCTCCATCGCGTCAGCTCAGGCTTTGAATGTCCCTCCTTGTTTGTTGAACTCCCTCCTACTTGCAGTGAAATCTTGAAGACCTTGGGAAACCTGCTGGAAAGGATGGCTCAGGCATCCCAGGAGGATATCTCCACAAAGTACCGGGGCCTCTTCCTTCACATGAGTCTTGCTCCTCTCTGCCATTCTCTGGTTGTGGTGGTGAGGAGTGTCTTTGCTTCCCCTCTCCTCAACCTGTGAAAGGAAGGTTCATACAAGGCGCCGGGTGGCCAGTTGTTCCTGCCTATGGAAAGATGGGCTCCTTTCTCCCTCTCCCTTTCTAGGAGGCGGCCATGGTCCGGAGGTCAGCCCTCACCTGTTATGGGCACCTTATCCAGCAACTGGAACGTGCCCGGATGGAGCACCATACCCTCCACAACCTCTTGTTAATGCTGATGCTGGTGGAGAATGAGGATGTGGAGGTGGCTAAGGTGAGGAGGCCAAAGTGATGGCCCCACACGGCTTTGGAGGTTTGGGCTGCTGTGGGGATCTGGAGGAAGGTCAGCGGAAAGGATGACCTTTTGCCCTCCAAGCAGGTCTGACTCAGTTTCCCTCTGTGTCTTCCTCCTTTTCTTTGAAGGCAGCGAAGGCAGCTCTCTGGGAGCTGGCCGAGGTCCTGCAGTGGCACCTGGAGAGCAGCCTTCTTGCAGAGGACACTTTTTCCCTGCAGGAGGTGCTTCACAAGGTTGCCAAGCGCCTGGTAGGTGCCCGCAGGGCAGTCTGGAAGGGCCCAAGCTCAGAGGGCACGGGGCATTAGGCCAGGCTGAGGGAACCCCGATTTTGACTTTGGTCTTTCACCCCAGATCCAGCACTGCGACTCAAGGGAGCATCCTAATGTGTTCTCACTGGTTCAGAGCTCCCCAAATCCCAGAGTGTTTTGCCCCGAAGAGAACAGTGGGGGGTCTGTCATCATCAGGCACGGGAGCTGGGTGCCCAGACCACTTCTGGAGAGCCCTAGTAATTCGTATTTGAGTCCAGAACCTCAGCGGGGACAAGAGGGACCCTTCTTGAATACTGTGTCCAGTTCTGGACACCTCAATTCAAGAAGGGTATTGACAAGCTGGAGCAAGTCCAGAGGAGGGCGACCAAAATGGTGAGAGGCCTGGAAGCCATGCCCTATGAGGTTAGACTTAGAGAGCTGGGGATGTTTAGTCTGCAGAAAAGACGGTTAAGAGGGGACATGATAGCCATGTTTAAATATTTGAAGGGATGCCATGTAGAAGAAGGAGAGGGCTTGTTTTCTGCTGCTCCAGAGACCAGGACAAGGAGCAATGGATTCAAGCTACAGGAAAGGAGATTCCACTTGAACCCCAGGAAGAACCTCCTGACAGCCAGGGCTGTCCGGCAGTGGAATCTGCTGCCTCGGAGTGTAGTGGAGTCTCCTTCCTCGGAGGTTTTTAAGCAGAGGCTGGATGGCCGTCTGTCGGGAGTGCTTTGAGGGTGTTCCTGCATGGCAGGGGGTTGGACTGGATGGCCCCTGGGGTCTCTTCCAACTCTAGATTTCTATTATTCTATTATTCTATTAGTATTAGTATTAGTATTAGGTTGTTGTGGGTTTTCCGGGCTTTAAGGGCCATGTTTTATTAGTATTTTCTCTTGACGTTTCACCTGCATCTGTGGCTGGCATCTTTAGAGGATCTGGTTGCATGGAAGTAAGACAGAGTATATATACTTATGTAGTCACCAGATGGGAGGGAGCAATTTGCATGTGTTACAGTTGGCCTGTGTGATGGCCTATTGTTAAATGGGATATCCCCCAGGGTGTATTGTCAGTCGGGGATATGCATAACAGTGCATTAAGTACATTAGCAACCCCTTGTATTGTTCCCTGTAGAGGAACCTCCAGAGTCTGGGTGGTCTTCATTGGCATGTTTTTGAGTCTTGATTTTAGTGTTCTTCAGTACTGGTAGCCAAATTTTGTTTACTTTCTGAGTTCTGTTGAAATTGTCCATGTATTTATGGATTTCAGTGGCCTCTCTGTGCAGTCCTACATAGTAGTTGTCAGAATGATCCAGAATTTCTGTACTTTCAGAAAGCATTCTGTGTCCAGGTTGTTTATAACATGTTCTGCTACCGCTGATTTTTCTGGCTGGATCAGTCTGCAGTGTCTTTCATGTTCTTTAATTTGTCTTTAGATGTTGTGTTTTAGATGTAGATCTGCCCACAGCTGCAAGGTATGCGATAAACTCCAGCAGAAGTTAGAGGATCCCTCTTGTTCTTTGCTAAACGTAGCATTGTTGAATTTTCTTGGTCCCACAAAACCCACAACAACAAAACCTACAACAACCTATGGATTCCGGCCATGAAAGCCTTTGACTTTACAGTATTAGTATTGTTTTGTTTAGAAGTCTGTTTAATATTATGTTTTTAATGCTTATATATATGTGTGTGTGTGTGTATATAATAAAACAGCTTCTCATAGAATGAACTTGAACTTCTCCTTTTGTGGGCCTTTGTCTATATAGATACAGGTAGAGAGCTGAGACTTTGTTTTGATATACTTAATCACCAACAGATTGGGAAATGACACTCCTTGACTTTGCAGATTCAGTTCCGAGGCATCTCTAGTTAGGACTGGGAAATATAAGGAGCACCTACTCCTCAGTTTATCAATAGTGAGTTGGTCATATCAAAAGAATGTGACTTTGAATGTGACTTGGTGCAGGCATGTTAGCTGGAGTTGAGTGACACCCTGTTTCTTAGTGCCTTCCATTCCCTCTTTCTTCATGCCCTCATTCTGAAGCAACTTGGCACTTTTAGTATTCTTTTAATTGAAAAGCAGTATATAATTATTAGATGACTAAAGCTAAATGAGCTGGCCATCTGCTCAGTTGCTGCAATGCAGGATTAGACGGTCAGCACAAAGACTGAATAGGAATTTGTTCCTTTTTCTTAAATAGGGCATGAGAATGAGATGACGAGTCTTTGGTTTATGGAGTAAAACAAAGAGAGGAGAGGACGGAATGTGGAAAATGAATCTTGTTGAATCTTTAAGTGACTTATTTTAGCATAAGCTTTTTGAGATTACAATGTACTTCCTCAAACATATTGATGTACTTGATAGGTTTCCATTCCATCTGGCTAAATCCAGTGCTCTCCTCTGTAACAATTTTCTAACAAATAGCCATATTACTTTCTTTCAGCATAAAAAGGACGTAAAGGAAAAAGGGAGGAAAGTAGTTGTGTTTAACTCTAAATGGTTTCTTTTAACATGAACTTAACTGTACAGCAATGCAGTATTTGATTAGTGAGGCCTACCTTTGTGGGGGCTGGCTATTCAACAGAGTTATTAATAAGTCATGGGTGATAGAGCAGGGATGCACAACGTGCAACCTATGGACCATATTTGTCCCATGGAACCCTACTTGTCGCCCCTGAAGCCCCCTAAAATCCCCAGAATTAAAAAAATGCTCCCAAAATGTTCCCACAGCAAAGTAGCTTGCTCCTCCTGACCTTCCAAAGCCCCCAGACTGCCCCAAAGACAAAATAAGACTTACAAAATTGCCCCAAAATTAGCTGGAAATGATATGGTGTCACTTCAGGTGTGCCAAAAAACACTAGGATGGCATGCCAGCCAGGCACAG